>QXTE01000041.1:4672685-4825479 GCA_003942145.1 Platysternon megacephalum
CCCCCCCCCCCCAGTCTGGTACCTGAGGCGGCCGCCTCAGTTTGCCTCATGGTAAGGCCAGCCCTGATGAGGAATGAGCAAGTGTCTACAGAAATAGGCAGGTAAGTGGGTAGGCCCATTTGAACCAGCACCAAGTATGGAAAATTTCCACTGTTCAGAAAGTTATGTGCATGTCAAACGGGATTTGAATAGACGTTTCTCTCTCTGTAGCTCTTTTGAACCCCACAAAGGGAAAGATCAGTGGAGGAAAGGAAGCTAGTATAGCTGAGAGGGTTCTTTTCCTGGGCTATCTTCATTGCTACTCAGTGCTCCCATTTTATCTGTGTGTGGGAGGAAGGGAGTGCAGTATTTGCTCAAAGTTTCCCCATACTGCTGCCTGAGGGAATCCTGAGCAAAAGCATTCATTTCCAGCTCCACAAACAAATAGAGCAGGATGTAGACCCTCCTGGTCTCTCTGGGGATTAGCTCCTTCCAGGTCCAGAGACCCCTTCTGCTGCTCACTGCATGCCCTACTGCTGTTCTCTCAGTCTCTGGGATTCCAGGTGCTCCTTCATCACTTGGCCCTCCAGCCAGGTCACTGTAAATGTTTCTCCCTTCTGGGGCATCAAAGTCTTTCCTCATTAGTAGTCTGAGGCAGTCTTCCCATTCACTGCCCCTATGGTGCCACTTCCCCAGTGGCTGGCAGGGGAACCCGGGCCCTCCTTTTACTCCAGGTTCCAGCTCAGGAACCCTCTAAACCAGCAGCCAAAGTCTGCTATCTCCTGGACCTTATTGCTTTTCCCTGAGCCCTTTCCTTACCTTCTGGCTCTCCCGCATCTCTGGGTTTGCCAGCCTCCCAACTTCCTCCCCGAGGTAGTAACTGTAGCCTACCCTCGTTCTGTGGCCTGCCAACAAACCTTCCTTCTCCCAGGGAGTGACTGCAGCCTATTTCCCTGCAGGGTCTCGCTGCTATTAGCTCCTTGCCTTTATAAACGGAGCCCAGCTCATTCCTCCTCAACTGGGCTCCCACATTCAGTCAGGGGATTAAGCCACCTGATTCCCCTCAGACGTGGCCTGCCTGGTTAATTGCCCCCCTTCTTAGCCTACACTAACCCTTTCAGGGAAAGTGTGGGGTTAACACCCTATCACAAACCTTAACGTACTTTAATGTAAAGAGAAAGACTATATCGTAGTGTGTACTAGTATTGTATAAGCTCTCATGTCACAAACTTATGTGGGCCCAAAGTTCCATCCACAAAGAGCTCAGTGCAACATTGGGATGTAAAGGTTTTATGGACATGAGTTTGGGACATAGCATTACTCGTAAATAGTGAAGCCATAACTCTGTTTTGCAGGGCATCCCAGAAATGCAGCAGTAAACTCTTTATACCACACTATCATATATACACACACATATATATTATTTTTCAGTATATGATACACTTTTTTTTAAATTCCCCCATCTGTAAATCTATATTACCTTAATACCAGATGTCCAGCTGTTCAGATAGAGAAATAGAAGCATTGGTATTAATACACTCAAGAACCACTAGTATAGGAGATAAATTAACCCTGGTGTTGTTCAGTCTCTCGGTAAAATAATCACTAATCTGTGTAAGCTATTACTGAGTACAAAGCTGGTACTTTTGCATAGGCCCACTTATTTTATTACCAAAGCTAAAAATGCTATGTGATAGCTTGAGTTGGAAAGCTGCTATTGGCAATGGCAGATTTACATGTCTGTCTCTTATTAATGCTATTGAGAGTGGAGCATTTTTGTCTGATACAATCAATACCCCCAATATTTTTTACTAGACTTTAAATCCGTGAAAAGGAAAAAAAAAAATATTTCAATGAAAGGGACGAAAAAAGTTATTTCCCCATGTGTGACCTTAGAATTGTATTTATGGTCATGAAAGACACTTTCATGCCTAGATTCCATTGTGATTGGCACATTAGAGACATATAGACGACCAAAATTGCATATATTTGTTGCTGTCTTTAATTATGAGATGCCTTAAAACTGATGTAAAAAATATTCCTTGGAAAACGCTAACCATTTTCCATAGGTTATCTATTCTAAATACCCCTTGTCAAAGACAGTCACTGAAAAAAAAATATCATCTCTTGAATCTGGCAAACATTGCATGTCAGCTAAAATTTAAAAAGAGATTATTGATTTTTAGTTCATCTTTTATTAATCATTCCTCAAACTAGGTGTCATCCCTTAAAATAAAGGCCAATTTATATTTATTAGATTTGAGATATATTTATGATATGTTCATGTAAGGCTATTCTAGTTTTATAACAGAGTTATATTGAAATGGCTGGAAACCGGCACAAAGTAACAATTTATCCTGACAGATGTGACCTTATCAAGAAAATAAGGATCATACTTTTCATTTAAATGTTCAACGGCACAGAAAGCCTGTTGTTGTAGATTGCTGATTCTGTTTATTAATGGAAAACTCTATTCATGGACAAGTATATAAGAGAAGTTAGATGTAGGGGACACTATATATATATATATATATAAAAGCAAAACTACAATTGGATCCTGAAGCCAGAATGCTTAATTGCCAGGTAGCCCACATGAATATATATCAAGGGTATGCAATTACAGGACATAATTCTAGCTTCAACAAATATAATCCATCCAAAAGTTAAAGAACCTCCCAATTTTGTTCTTTTACTTGTGTTATATTTGGACTCAAGCAGTAAGAATAATCTAAATGATTTTTTCCCCCCACATCTGCATCAGCAGTACCTATTTTGCTGAGATTTTCAAAGGCACATATGACAGGCACCTAAATCCAATGTTTCCCCTTGACTGTCTTTGCTACAAACCAGTCAATCTGTGAAAAAGCTAACACAAATATTTAATCAGAAGGTCACACTTGGAAATCACTAAATCATTCTGACTAACTAGTAAGAGACCTGCAGGTGATAATGGAGAGTGTCAGGTACATGTAATGTGATGTGTCAGCAAAGAAAGCTAATGCAATTTTTGGCTGTGTGCACATCATGGAGCACCATTTACCCAGTGGTGATGAGACCACACCTAAAGTACTCACCAAGCCAGATAATCTGAAAGTGTTAGAGCAGGGGACATTAAAAGCTTTGAGATGATCTCACCAGTGAGGGAGACTGGATTGCCAGGAGCTCCATTCCTGTAAAGTTTAGAGGCTTTGCTAGGCTTAAGCTAAGCTAAATTATTGTGGAGCTCTTTATCTTTACAGCAGTGGCACTCAAGGCGTGGAAGGGGGATTAGATGGGTCCTGAGCAAGCAGGAGCGCCGCCAGCTTTTTCGCCACCCCAGGCGGTGGAAGGTCCCGCCCCCGAAATGCCGCCCCCTACAGAGGCGGGGGAAGGTCCCGCCCCCAAAATACTGCCACCGACTGGGGCGCCGGCGCCCCCCAAATGTTAGTGCCCTAGGCGACCGCCTAGGTCGCCTAATGGGTTGCGCCGGCCCTGTGAGCAAGGAGAGGTGGAGGAAGAGAGTTACACAGAGCTGCTGCTGAAGTGGCCAGCCACACTAGGTTTTGTGCCTCCACTCCTGTAAAGGTTAGATGCACTAGCTTTCAGCAAGTGTTTCTAAGCTTCTCAAGATCAGAGGCATTGTGCTAATGAAGCCTGCCCGTGCTCTGCTTTTCTTTTTGGATGCAGGTAAACCGTGTGGCACATTTAGTTAACTGAACAATTTGTACCTGTAACAACAATCAGTGGTAAAAAAAAAAAAAAATTCTCCTGAGTTTTCCAGCCCAGTTGTGCAAATCAAAGAGGTCTGGATAGTATAGAGAAGGTTCAGAAATGCATCTGGACTTTAGGATATTTATCTAAACCAGAGCTCCAGACACTAATGTTTATTCATCCTGAATAATGAAGAAGCCTGTTGTCCCTAGTTATAAAAGAAAAAAAACCCCTCAAAATATATAATTTGCATGGCAAGCAGACAGGTTTTTAACACAGTTTCTTAGCGCTGTGTAAATGTTTTTCTTTAAAGCACTAAGTTAGAGAGTCACCTTATGGACTAGTTTCATCTGCCAAATTTAATTGTTTTTTTTTTCCTCAATCAAAACTGGTTTTGTGCAATACAAATATAACACACTTTATAATTAATCACATTTTTCGTTCAGCTGTTGTAACTCAAAGCCATGGGCTCTTCACTGAGAATTCTTTTCTACATGCTCCAAGGAACAGACCCTCAGAGCATTCCATCTGATTGGAACGGCCACCGCATGGCATAAAGAGAGAGGGCCTCAGAGGTAAACATGTTCCAGGCCAATTAGGTCTTTACAGATTATCACTACCACCTGGGTTTGCAAATGAAAATGGATGGGAAGTTAGAGCAGAGCACAAAGCACAGGTATTATGTTCTCACATCCATCTGCCCTACTCAAAAGGTAGGTGACTATATTATGTACTATCTGAAGCTTCCAAATGATAGCCTCAAGTAAAATGCTAAGTGCATCATGGCTGTGAGAAACAGAACTAACTGCCATCCAACCTCAAACTTCCATTCCCCACCAAGCTCATTGCCAAAATATCCTACTTTCAAGCTTAACTATCCAAAACCTATCCTGGACCCTGTGCAATCTAGATTTGGACCAGGAACGGGTATGGAAACAGCATTAGTTGTGCTGATGGACCATTTTGTGTTGTAAATGGATGGAGGGTAGACATCCATTCTTACACTCCTGGACTTTGCAGCGTTTGGCATAGTCACAGGAAAAGAACTCATTTGTGCAGGAGACAAAGCTCCCTAAGGGTCAAGTCTGGGTTTGGGGAATTCAGGAACTCAGGATCACCTCGATCCTTTCTGTTCCAAATGCAAGGCACACTTCCATGAGAAATCAAAGCACACAGCAACTCCATAACCGCCACCATATATCCACACCCATTTTTCCCCCCTGAGGAGAGAAGAGGAATGGATAAGACACCATGTGACAGATGCTAGTCACATTGCATAGTACATCTCTGCAAAGTCCTCAGATACCATAGTGACAACTGTGCTATAAAAAACTGACCAAGGTAGTAACTGTGGAGATGATTACCATGGTGATCCTCACTCCCCACCCACTTCTTCAGAATTTTGTTAAGGATTCCTGAACTAGAAAGGATGCTGTTGTCATGCCCCCTTTACACTCTCAGGCTCCAGGTGTGGGGAGAGGATGATACACCTCCCAGGAATCTTGCTTTTTATAGGCCATCAAGGTTTGCAGTTGCTGTAGCTACATCGCTGAGTAACAAATATCCCAAAGCTACTTTGCCCCACACACACAGCCCAACTTCCCCACACAGGAACCATATCATCAACCCCTACTCCACAACGAATGTGTCACTCTGTGGGCAGGTCTACACTTCGGAATTACTTCGGTATAACTACATCGTTCAGGGGTGTGAAAAATCCATACCCCTGAGTTATACCAACCTCAGTGCCAGTGCCGACAGTGATCTGTCAGCAGGAGAAGCTCTCTGCCTCTAGCTACTGCCTCTCACTGAGGTGGATTAACTATGCTGACAGGAGAGCTCTCCCCCGTGAGCCTAGAGCATCTTCATTAACGTGATACAGCTGTGACGATGCAGCGTTCTAAGTGTAAACCTGCCCCAACTTTGATTTCTCTATCCCCTTGAGTCAGCAAGCCCACCCTCCCTCACCTACAACCCCAAAACACCACATCTTTCACCAGTGAAGCAAAATAGCCTTGATTCTGACCATCAGTACGTATTGGCGTGCCATATGTTGCTTTAATGTTCTTCCGTGAGCAGCTTTGGAAGCCAAATCTGTGCTGAAGTTAACAAAATGCATGTTAAAACTTACCACTTTTCTTCTTATTTAGCTATTGAATATTCTCTTGCTCGTATGCCTGAAAACAGTTCTTTTCTTACTTAATTTATATGCCACTGTGTCACTGGAGAAGAGAGTCATTAATGCATATTTAGATACAACATGCCTAAACGCCTCATGTCATAATAATTTTAGTATTGCTAGCAAGCCTACCCTTCCTTTAGGAAATTAAGTGCCATTGGATTTTCACACTTAGTTTTGTTTCTATCATGGGGTCCATTTTGCATAAAGTAAATAATTCAATTCTCCTTAGGTCATTTTTTCTTTGTCCACTTGGAGAACTTACAGTTTTGCCTTGTTTCACCTCTACATGTGTTATTTGCAAACCCAGCCCAAGGTCTTAAGGAAACTGAATTCTCTGATATAGCAGTCTGGGCTCAGTCACCACAGTGGAGAGAACTTTATATAAATAAAATGACCACATTTAGTTTGCTTGTCCTCCCTTCAATGTTGTTCACAACTCTAATTAACATTGCTAGGAGTTACCCAAGATACACACCGAGAAGAGACTAAACCCCTAATTAACTGGTCTGAACTGCTAGGGCCAGTTTTCAAAAGGTTTTCTTCCTCCTTCCTCTTTCTCTCCATTAGGTGATTTCAATCCCCCTGTTTTCAGAGATGAAGGATTCTTCAGAGGATGAAACAGATGTTTGTAGCAACAGCAGCCCAGCAAATACGATGAGAGCCAGTGCAGAGTCCATCATTTACATTTACCTAGGATGATGGAGTGTAACTAGCAAACAAGAATAAAAAATAATAGTGATAATAAAAACCAGCAGAAAAGGACTGAATATGTCTGCTAGTAAGCCGGTTACTCTACACTTCTGTTATTCCAGAAGCCATGTGGGCTGTATACTCAATATCTGAACACTCCATAACACACACATGCACCCACAAAGTACTTAATAGGATGAGACTGACTTTTGGATGCAGGACCTTAGGACATATTTCACCGTTGATTTTGAAGCAGAACTCCCCACTCAAAACAATAGTGGCATTCTTTACTATTTTAGCAGTACCTAAGGGTCACAACTGAGTTCCGGGCCTGTTGTAGTGGGCACTATACACACACACAATGAGAGATCATTCCTGCCTTGGGGAGTTTACATTCTAAATAGAAATGATAAAACAGATTATTATCCCCATTTTATAGATGGGGGACTGAGGCATGCAGAGATTAAATAATTTGCCCAGCACCTCACAGAAGGTCTTTGGGAGAGCCACAAACTGAACCCAAATATCCTGAGCCTGAGTTCAGTACCTTAACCACAAGATTGTTCTCTCTGACTGAGCTTCACAGTGCATAAATTCCTTTGTGGAGCTGGGCCTTAGTCTCCCAATCTGTAAAATGGGAACAACAACACTTCCCTACCTCATAGGGGTGTTATGAGGATGAATATATTAAACATTATGGGGTCCTGAAATACTACAGTAACGGAGGTCATATAAGTACCTGTCTAAGATAGACAGAAGTGGCTCTGCATTGGCCTCCAATAAAGGCTATAATGAACACTATCATAAGGTCTAGTAAGCCACTGTTCTACATTGCCTACCATTTACAGTCAGGTCACCAGAGTTTATTTACAGATCAATATATGTACACCTAAAGGGAGGCCAAAGTAATTATGTAAAGATGCTACTGACAGAAGGGTGGGGGGGGGAAAAAAACCCTGGAAAGAGAGAGAAAATCCTGCAAAAAGAAACAAGGACAAGAGCCCAGCTCTAAAAATATGAGCATTTCACAACTGAACTGAGGGGTTTTACCATACCAGAGAGACCGGTGTGCAGTCAAGGTGAAAATGGGATTGTGAGGGATGCAGGGATAGTCCAGCAACTACAGCCCATTAACCCAAGCCATTCTTCTGCATTATGATTTTTTAAAATAGTATACTTAGAAACCATTAAGCATAGAAAAACCATGTGTACCTAAAATGTTTCCCTTTATATCCTGACGAACAAAAATGGCGATACACAGTGAACAGTGGATAAGGCATATATACATGGTGAGTGAGAGCCATTTTGTGTTCGCTGCTCTATTTGTTCTACTCAAGGACCCCAGATTATATGAATGGACATTTTGTGGACAGGAAATAAGACCTCCACAAAATGCAATATAAAACAACTAAAAAGCAAAACAGACTTCAACAGAGAAAGCATCACTGTAACTTGAAAGAAGAATGCCAAATTGATCATTTTGTAGATTCAGGATCCAATCCCACTGTGCTAACATCAATGGAGTTGTCCTATTAACTTCCATGGGGTCAGGAATATATCCTTAATAAATTGATGCGAGAGAATGGTCATCTGCTAGACTAGGATATAAAACAGACCAAGTGATATTTTTTCCACCATTACAAATGAGAATAACCTCCAACAATATAGAAACCCATGCAGGGAGGTCAAGATTCATATACATATATATAGTATCTGTGACTAACTATGCATTACTATACCTGACAAAAGTTAGAGATAATGGGCCAAATATTACACTAGATGTAACACCTACTGGCTTCAGTGGGAGTTCTACCTTGGCAACAGAGTGCAGGATTTGACCTAATTCATATTTTTCCTTCAAAACTAACCTATCAAGGCATTCACTAAGTAGGACCACATAAAGCAGACACTATTGTTAAGTTTGTGGGTAGAAATTAGAGACTGAAATATGGACTAAGCACCATTGATTTAGACATTTTAGCAAGCGTGCAGACAGAAATAAAGCGAGAGTTGACATCTGCTTCTTGACATTAAACTCATTCATATGGAAGTTTTTCAAAAATAAGTATTTTAAGCACCTAAAAGTGCTTAAATTCTGGCCCATTGAAGTCAATGGCAAAACTCCTATTGACTTCAATGGGGCCAGGATTTTACCCATTGTCTCTTCCCCAAAGCTCTTACAGGGTAAAGAAGACAAGATACAAGACATGATTGCAACGCACAGCGTGCTGGAAATAGCAAGAGGGAAAGAAGATTATTATTAATTATTATAATTTATATTTTAGTAGTGTTGAGAGACCCCCCCAACTTAGATCAGGTCTTCATTGGGGTATATAAACACATGGTAATAGTGCCTACCCTCAAGGAGCTTACAGTCTACATAGAAAAGACAGAGGGAGTGCAACAGGAAGTGTTCTATTTTATTAAATGAAAATAAGGAATAAAGTTTCTAAGCATGTCCGGGTGTTCTCTGAGAAGCATTACATTGTGAAAAGAAGGGAGTCAGGGAGTCCCTAAAGCACTAAAACCATAGCAAAATGTATTTGCCCATCACAGGGCAAAATTTCTTAGGAATAAAAATTTTACATTCAAACTTCTAAAAGGGAACTTCCCCCAAATTGAAAGCAATGCAAAAAACCAAATGAACCAGTCACAGAGTCACTCAGGTTAATTATGGGTGCACTTAACTGTTTAACACAGTAGTTCTCAAACTTTTGTACTGGTGACCCCTTTCACATAGGAAGCCTCTGAGTGCGACCCCCCTTATAAATTAAAAACACTTTTTTATATATTTAACACCATTATAAATGCTGGATGCAAAGTGGGGTTTGAGGTGGAGGCTGACAGCTTGCGACGCCCCCATGTAATAACCTCACGACCTCTTGAAGGGTCCCGACCCCCAGTTTGAGAACCCCTGGTTTAACAGCTTTGTACAATTAAAAAAAAAGATTCTTGTCCTCAAACATTGCCTAGGTTTTAATGCTGACTAGCTCTTTTACCTAAAATCTATAAATTTCTGTGATCTTCATAGGAAGAAAAGGATCCTGTAGTTATCATACACAAAGCCACTGTTGCAGAAGGAGAATAGAAGAAGGTTGTGAACTGTGATGAGAAAGAACTTGGTTAGTCTTTTAATTCTATTAGTAGGCGTGGGAAATATTTGGCAGGAACTCATCCATGTTGGCTCTATATTCAATTCACATTTGCCACTGTACATGGGCATTTCAGTCCTTTGGACAAACATAAATGCTGAACATCCAGTACACAGAGTGGCATGCAGTTTCCTGATCAGCCAAGTTGTGTTTTGATTGACAGAACTGTGCTTGGTCGTTTTTGAACGACTGTGGCTACCAGTAATTTTTAGTCACCTCACCAGCCTGCTCTGTATACATGACCTGACCTGGTCACTGACGAATATTTCCCACAATGTATACGGACTGGGAGAAGACAGAGAAGATATGGTGCCTCGAGGCTGATGTGCCTCATCATAGACAGATGTGAGGTATAACTACCAGCCTCCTGAAATAAGTTCATCAGCTAAGAAAAGAACAAATGAGACTTGACAACATTCTTGTCAAGAGAATTGATAGAAAAGGCCAAGCCTTTGCCACATGAGTTCACACTGATTGTTGCTTGAGGCTTTGAGAATGATGAGCAAGTGGAAGCTTTATCAGAATATGTTAGCCACTTGCATTCAATTCATGAAAAGGCTGACAGAAGAAAAGTCCTGAATACCCCAGGAATGCCACAAGAACTGGGCAAAAGTCCAGGTGCAGATCTTCAGCTGGTTTAAATTGTCATAACGCTACTGAAGTCAATGAAGCTATGACAATTTACAGCAGATGAGGATCTAAAAATTCTTTCAGTGTGAAGCTGAAAAACAAAAGTAAAATTTCACCAAAAAAATCAATAAAATATAACGTAAATTGGGAATATCATTAAAATTCCCGATTTGGCAAAGCAAAACAGAGTTCTTGCTATAATGACTTATGGCAAAAATCTGACAACCTTTTACTGGTTTTTTTTTCAAATCTGGCAGCAACAGAAAAAGACAATTTACATATGTGAAATGTTTATTCAGTCATATGACCCCACCGCCTTTTTATTGGTGGGTTACCACAAACACGCACAATCTCCACAAACTGCTAGCATGAGAAAGTTCATTAAAAAATTAACCATGCCTCTTTATTGTTAGAAGGGGGTACACAGAGGCAACTTATTCCCTGCTGTTGATACAACACTCCATTTTATGCCACCTATGTAATCAACAAAAACCTTTTGAAACCAGTACAACCAGAAGGGTTGACGTCCACAAATTGGCACGAATATGGTGATGTGATCTCACGCTAGTGGGGAAGTTAATGCATGTTGACGACATACCCAATATTGTCAGCATGCATTAACTTCTCTATTCGCATAAGATCTCCACCGCCACAGTCTTGCCAATTCGTGGAAGTCGGCCCTTCTGGCTGTACTGGTTTCCAAAAGCTTTTGTTGTTTACACGTGTGGCTTGAAATGGAGTGTTGAAAATTGCATTTTGCCATTGCACAGGTGGGAGAGGAACTGCACGTCAGCGTTGTAACTGGAGAATCCCAATCTGTGTCGCAAATTGAGGTCCACAACATGTTGGCCTGCCCAACCCCACGGAAATAGGGGATCTTGGTGATGAATGGAAGCCACTGTCCTGTTGTACATTTAAGTAACAACATATCACATCACAGTTATATAAATAAATAACTGTATGCTTCTTTTATGCAAAAGCCTCCTAGAATTTTTGGGGAGGGATAGCTCAGTGGTTTGAGCATTGGCCTGCTAAACCCAGGGTTGTGAGTTCAATCCTTGAGGGGGCCACTTAGGGATCTGGGGCAAAATTGGTCCTGCTAGTGAAGGCAGGGGGCTGGACTCGATGACCCTTGGGGGTCCNGTCTTTTATGCAAAAGTCTCCTAGAATTTAACAGGGATTGGAACCCAGAGATTACCATGGAAATAAATAAGGTTCTACAGAAATTATTGTAAAAAAACCTAGACAATTTAATAATGCTGCTCTTTCTATGGTTCCCCTGCTCACATCCATCTGCCCATACACCCATCCTTATAGAATTCTATAAAGTGAAATAGAAATTGTACCGGCTGGCTCAAACAATATATTTATCTTAACAAAGAGAAGGTTAAGGGGTGGCTTGATCATAGTCTATAAGTATCTACATGGGGAACAAATATTTAATAATGGGCTAGTCAGTGTAGCAGTATAACACTATCCAATGGCTGGAAGATGAAGCTAGACAAATTTAGACTGGAAATAAGGCATACGTTTTCAACAATGAGAGTAATTAACCATGGGAACAATTTACAAAGGGTCAGGGCAGATTCTCACCAGCAATTTTTAAATCACAATTGTATTTTTTTTTTCTAAAAGCTAGGTGCTAATTCATAAGGAATTATTTTGAGGAAGTTCTCTGGCCTGTGTTTACAGGATGTCAGACCAGATAATCATAATAGTTCCTTATGGTCTCCAGCTGGATACCCAAAAATTAGAGCTGATCAAATTTGGAATTTCCATTGTGCAGGAAATTCTGACCTTTAGAAATTTACTTTTGTCTCAAATTGGAACAAAGTTAAAGGTTCCTGCAAAACAAAATTTCCCCCCAAAATTGTTTCATAAATATCAAAAGAACCTTATCAAAGACGTGCCTTTTATAATATCATTTATAATACAAGACATATATTATACCATAAATGATACAATATAAAAGTGTAAGTGAGGTGCTTCAATCTTTTTAAAATGACACTTTGACCTTATCAAACTAAACATTTCAATTTTTTTTGTCAAACTTTGACAAAATCAATACGTTCTTGCAAACTGGTTCAATTTAGTCAAATCAGCATTTTCCAAAAGAAAAGTGTTCCATTGGAGAGTTTTCAACCAGCTCTACCCCAAATCACTAGTTAGTTATGAGAATCTTGTCCAATAAATCTTACTATATCTGAAGCCAGAGAAAAAGGGAAAGGAAGGTGTCTTCTCTCCTAACCTTTTGAAAACACGGTGTGTTTTTCAGTGTAGGCTGCACAGAGTGTAGGCGCCTTCCCCTTCAATTGTCTTTTAGGCAGCCTAAAACAGAAAAGGGATTTCATGTTGTGTCTCTTTGTTTGTTTCCTGGGCTTGCAGTAGTCAGTTCCTTAATTTAAAGTTTCTGGGACATGATCAGTTTTCTAAAATCTCTGAGTGTCAAAAAGTGTAAAATAAATCAACGCTGATGTAACAAAGCAAGTCAGAAAATGAGGGGAAAATGACATCTTTCAAGATCAACTGTTCCACAGAGTACAGTACAAGCTGGCAGTCTGAATAACACTATACATTAGCTAGCATAAGATCTGAAAAATTTCTGACAGTTAATGCGTATCGGAGCTTGGAGGCAAAAGAATCAGTTGTCCCCAGGGGCTGGTGTGTTGTGATGCTACAGTAGGAAACTGTTTCTGAATCGCAACGAAAGGTCCCATTCTGCTGCTGTCACCACAGTAAGATTTTATATATCTGTATGTGGAAAGTTTAGAGCTAGTTCTGTTTGGGTAGAAAAGTTCGGACTAATTTCTAAACCTACTACCCACAAATGGAAGTTAGTGCATGTAATAGTAATACTTAGTATTTTCTGTCCACAAACTTCATTATCCTCATTTGACAGATGGGAAATCTGAAATAGAGATGCTGAGATCTGCCCAAATTCACAAAGGGACACATTGTCAGAGCCTGGATTAGAATTTAGAAAAGTTTGGCTGCTAGTCCTGCTCTTAGACCACACATTTTTCATACATGCCAAATTCTGACACGAGCACTCCATATATTTGGTGGTGCATGTGGGCTGTCTCTTAAGAGAGGAAGTTGTTTCATATGAGTGATTTTTCATATATACTACACTGAATACTATACAGGATTAGCAATATCAATTTCAACATAAATTGTTATTAGTTAGCCAGAACAATGGATAAATCTCCAGGACCATGCTGTTCTTTTTTAAAGTAACCATATTTCTTTGTCTGTCTTTTAGGTATTAAGCACCTGACCAACATTTTTTCATGTACTAAATTTAAGCTACCTGATTACCTTGGGTGTTTTGGTGATATTTCTGAGTGCCCAGGTAGGTATGATATTTAATTACCTATCTATCCTTTTGATACTAAGCTACTTGCAAGGTATTCAGTTCTGACAGACAGCAAACGGTACAGGAACTTTTCTTCCTTCTTAATGTGCTCTGAAGTGACAGATTCTCAATTGAAAGGCCTGGAGTTTTTTTAAGAGAGATTTTTTAGTTTGTTGGTTGTGGGGAGGGGAGGGCAGATGGACAGATTTTTTTGAGGGGGGTAATTATTGTTTCAAGTTTTTAGCAAATTTAATCAAATTCTAATCCTTTTTTCAAATTAAGTTAATCCCTATTCAAGAGAGCACTTAAGCACATGCCAAACTTTAGCTGACTTAAGTATATACTCAAGAGTTAAGCAAGAGCTTAAGTGAATAGGGATAGACTGCTGAATCGGGGCCTCATTTACGGTCCGATGCTCAAAGTCACTGAGCACCTGCAGCTGCCACTGGACTCAGCATTACTGAAAATCAGGAACTAACCCCTTGCATTTTAAAATGCACTTTTTATGTTGTAGAAATCATTCCTTGCAGATAAAAATATAAATCTGCTTCCAATTCTTTCTCCATATAGTTCTTGTGACTGTTTTGCCAAGAAACTGTACCTTGCAGCAAAGAAGAGTGCCAGTCTGGGAAGCTGGCATAGATATACTATCGTTATTTCTGTCTTTCATTTTCTCCAAGGCTAGCTAGGGAATTTTCCCCCCCCCTCACATAACTAACACCAGCTCAGCTGCTGAGATTAGCTTATGGGCATGATAAACACACACACACACACTCTACATCATCTACCAGTTTGCTTTCATGTATGTATTCTTTTTATCCTCTCCCATCTGTGATTTGCTGCTGTTTCCAATGTGTAGAAATGTGACCAGTTCTGTAATCTCTACAGCCTGGCAAAGCAGTTTTGAGATGTCAAAGCTAAGAACAGGTTGAGGACTGACATAAAATAAGAGGGATACAAACTGAGCAATAAATTAGAATTAGAGTTAGGGACCTTTGTCAGGGATACAGTATTTAGTACCCAGGTCACTCATAGGAATGTTCAACTAGAATTCTTATGGAAACCTTTCAATGCCCACAGAATAAGTTTTGTTCATCCCTTTGACCTATTTATTGCAGAAAATCAGGTGCTCTGTAAAACTATTTGGGAAGCAGAGCTGAAAGGGCAGAAACACCATTAAACCTCTAGCCAAACAAAAATTCTGATTTCACCTGACACAGGAAGATAAGCTTATTTGGCTGCAAAAGTTATTTTTGTTTTAATTTCCAAGTTAGTCCAGCTCTGAACTGGAGAACTGATAACAATCAACTGTCAATATTAGATGAAGAAAGTTCAGTTAAGAAAGAAGTCATTGAAAAGTTTCTAGGTTGACCCCTACCCACAGCTAATACTTAAATAAGATTGACTGACAACCTACATTCTGGCCATGGTCTCACACCAAGGGAACTAGAGGGGTTTAGATGAGACCATGGGTGCTGGAACTAGAGGTGCTGCCACACCCACTGGCTTGAAGTGGTTTCCATCATATACAGGGTTTACAGTTTGATTCAATGGCTCTCAGCACCCCCACTACACAAATTGTTTCAGCACCCCTGGATGAGACAGCAATACGGGTTGCTAAATTTGCCATCTCTTCATCGTAAAAAACAGCGCTCTATGAAAGCAATGCCTTATTAATATTAGTTGCTTTTTTATTTCTTTTTATCAAATCACTCCATGAGTGGATCTGGAGCTTAGATCACCACTGGTCCTCTCACATCTAGTTATCTAGCCTTTTTCCTCCAGGTCAGAGGTGAGGGATATCCTGGTTGGTGGATAAATACAGGACTTCACTCTCCAGGCCTGTCAGTTTGGCACCTTTGAATAAAGGGATGGACCTGGCTGACCCCCCGGGCACAGCCTGTTTAAATGGCCGTGTCCACTTCTTCCCTAAGGTTAAACACACACATTGCACCTTTCACCAGTATAATTTCATAGACAAATGTAAAAAAGATTTTAGAAAATGTCTTTCACTTGCTTCATTGACTCCCTTCCCCCTAAGACCAGGACTTTAAACTTGGACAGAAAGTTCTGAGAACAGATTTTGCTGTGCTCCCTTTGGTGTGTTTGGCTGCCTTGAAGTAGCAGGAACATTTATATTCCAGTATCTACAGAAGTTGACGAAATAAAAGGTAACTGGCTGCCTGAAGAGTTGGACAATTGCATAAATAAAGCCATAACGAAAGATTATTTAGGTTGGGATTTCCAAGAGGTGTAAGTCAGTTAGGCACTCAACCCTCACTGAAAGTCAATAGAAGAGAGGTGCTTAACTTCCTTAAGCTCCTGTAAAAATTTCAGCCTTATGTTGTGATAGCACAAAAATGTCCTTGGCATTTTCCAGAGAGAGTTAGACACAGTGCTTGCCCTAACCAGGGTAGAGTCTATAAAGAAAAGGACATATGGAGATAATGGATAAAATAAGACATGACCTGAATTTTCACTCAACATTCAAAGTAAATCCGAAGACAACCAACTACAAATGTGGAAAACAGTTTGGCTTATTCCCTTTTTTTTTTTTTTTTTTTTGGGTGGCGCTATAGTTACATCAATACCCATATTACTAACTGTCAGCACTAGACTCACAGTGTCTCACCACAAAATATGTCCGAGCAGCTGTCAGAAATAGCAGCATTGACCAACAGGGACCAACCTTAGTTCTCCATAGAGGAACCCCAGTATGCTAGCCAGTTCTTCATATGAGGACACCCTCCAAGCTCCCAGTTACCTGGGTCAGGGAATAGCCACTTTATAATGTGGTTAATGTTAAACCTTTTGTCCTTTATATGTTTTTCTTCATTGTATGTTATTTTACATTAAAAGTCTATTTTATTCAGATAATCAGAAGTGATGGCAGTAGGAGAAAATTTTGTTTTCGGAGAACAATACCTCATTCCTTTTCCTCGGGCAGAATACCATCCTTTTTACTGGTTATATGCCAGGGGAGAGACTGCAGAGACTCGTCTTGTTACAGAAACCTTTGAGAAGCCAGTGATTACAATGTCTCAAACAACTGTCAAGTAGTAGGGACATTCCAATCATCATCAAGGACCACAAGACATGAGGTTCTCATATATCCCAGTGACAACTTCTATAGTGGATAATTGCATACTACTTCTGGCTCTTTTTCAGAGCACTCTTCCCCATGTCTTAAGGCCCTAATCCTGAACCATTAAAGTCCATGGGAGCTTTACTGTTGACTTCACTGCATACAATACTAATAACACTGGTTCATTTCCTTACAGAGGAACAGAGTCCATGTATGGCTTTGCCCATGTCACCTTATACAATATTTTATATTCTGTACCACCTTTATTAAACAGATTCCACAATGTCCTAAAACTGTGCCAAAAAAATCTGTAATAACATATTGTTAAGCTATTGGTGAGGTATTAATGGTTTTCCCAATTATACTAGGCATACATTCAATTAGTAGACTGGAAGTAAGATACTATTTCATAGTGTGTATATTCCGTGAGATGGATGCCCCTATGAGAGTATTGGAGGAGGAGAAGATGATATTAAAGATATTAACTGTGATTGTGTGTAATTAAATTTTTTATACAGAGTTATCTGTGGTTCTGTTGGACCTGGTTATTATACCTCCTTAATTTTGCATTTGGCAAAAGTTTCACGAAAAGCTTTAAGTATGAAAATGTTAAAAATCATAGAATGTCATGTTCTTACTTTGAAAACAATTTCACTTAAGAATTGGCCAGTTTGTCTGAAGATGGTTTCTTTTTAGCACAAAAAGAAAATAAAAAAATGGATCAGTTATGAATTCACAATGAAAAAGTGAATGGGTTCAAATGACACATTACAAATATTTCACACAATTTCTATTAATAATCCAGTTTCTCTGCAACCCCCAGCTATCTGGAGAAGTATAAGCTGTTCCAGACAAAATTATGTTTGTTTTCAAGGCTGCGTTTTCATGCTATTATGCACAATTGAGCTGTCCTCAGCTTTTCCTAAAATGTTGTGCGTGTAATTTATAACAGACAATTTCACACACACACAGGTTTGTTTTTTTCTCAACTATATAACTAAGCATGTCTGTTTGACATGGAGGAGCAAGTGTAACATTAGAGGTCTCGGTGAGTAGGCGGAGGATAAAAAGCAATCATGAATATATTGTCAAAATAAGAGAATACTTTGAAGTCTTGTCTAGCTATTTTATTTGTATACAGTACCACATGCTTTACCTTGACGACAAAAAGGGCACATAGGAAAGTACTTCAAAATGTTCATTGCTATAAGCCTGCGAGAGTTCAATGAATTTGTCAGCTATTTGCACAATCACCTCTGTGCCTTCTCCCACGTAAACGTCAATACATGGTATGGCCTTCCTGAATGCATCTGCATGTTTGTTCCTACCCGGTCTTTCTTTAAGGCCTACTTCTGCTGCACTGCTTATGATTAATCAAGTTGACTTTATATATAAATTGCCTCTAATTATTCTCATCCACACGACCCCTTAATCTGATTGTTTTAGATTGTAGGCTAGTTGGAGAAGGGACCATCTTTCTTGAGTGTTTGGAAATCAGCTAGTGGACGCTATGATTAATACTGAACAAAGAAGGGGTTTTTTTTGTTTTGTTCTTTTTTACAGTTTTGCTGTTGTTTTGAAACTTTCCATTTTTTTAAAGGAAACTTTAACATGATTTTTTGTTTGGTTGGTTTTCAGTTTTCCCTTTACCATCCCCCATCATTCTTCCCCTCCCCTTTTCCAATGGAGAAATTGGGGGCGGGGGGAAGGAGGGGGAATAAAAGGGAGAGGAGAATAAAATGAGAGAAAGGGAAGGGAAAATGAAAAATAAAAAAACCTGAGTTTTGCCCACCTCTTTAGTTTTGCTGCCCTTTTTTTTTTTTACCCCTCTTTTTCCATTCCAAATCCAACACCTGTCTCTGGCTACCAGAGTGGAGTCACATCACTGTCAAAGGTCATATAGTTTTATTTCCCCTCACAAAAAAAAAATCAAATAAATGAGAAATGCTTTTTGAACCTCTCAAATTAAATGATTTTTAAGAGAAATTATTTTGTGAAAAAATCTTAACCATATTTCTATCAGCTAATGAACAATAACCACAATAACATAGAATGGTTCTCTCTTACCAGAAAAATGAAGGAGCAGAAAAAAGTTTTTCTACATGGCTGGCTGAGTTCCTTTGAATTGATCATTCTAATGCTGCTGAGATTCAATTGTGCTATTAATGGTGTGTGAGAGCATATAAAGCTTTGGATAAGCATCTACTTTGGTTGTTATTTAAATTGAAATAAAATACATAAATAAGTTCAAAGCATTATTAATACCTCTGCTAAATAAAAAATACTTAGTATTTATATATCATGTTTTGTGAGCAAAGTACTTTACAAATATTGACTATTTAATCACATGTAATTGGGTACATGCTACACACACAAATATGCCACATAATATAAAAACACACACTTTTACCTATGTATAAATATACTGTAATTAGAAATTATATTTGGTTACCTCCTCAATGGTAATTCCTACTGTGCATTGTTCCTAGAGCTGGGCAACATTTTTGGCCAAAACTTTTTTCACCAAGAAATGCAGATTTGGCAACATGAAAACATTTTGTGAATTATTTAACAAAAAGTTTTGTTCTGACCTTTTCTAAACAAAATGCCTATTTTTCAGTTTGAAAATGATGTATTGCTTCAGGATTTCATTTAATTTAATTTTTAAAATGTCAAAAAATGGTCAAAATTCAAATAAAACATTTTGGTATTACTGAAAAAAATGGTTTTGTTTGACCATTAAATGATTTTTTCTACTTTTTGATTTGCCAAACATTTTGAAAATATTAATTTTTGAGCTGACCTGAAATGATTTTTTCCCTGCCTTTTTGAAAAATCACCAATGAACCAAAAAATCAGTTATTCACGCCGCTCTAATTGTTTCCTCATGTATCCAAGCCTGTGTTTCCCCACAAATCTTTATCTATAGTGCTTGGGAATGGAGGGAGATACATAAACAAATGATTTTCATGATTTCAAACAAACCTCCAAGCCTTGTGAGGTTTAGCCGTCTCTGCTATCTACTGGCTTCTGGTTTTTACAGAGGGTAGACATAGGCACTGGTCTTTGTAAAAGTTAGACTGAGTTTACAAAGGTTTTATTTTAGGTGCATTTATTTTAGTAATAATGTCAATTCATACATTTCTTATTATGAAGAAAAAAAACTCCCATCATTCCCTTATCTCATTTCTGTACTAACCAGTATTTCCCTACCTGTTCTGCTTTCACTAGTGATGCTCATCAATGTCTAGAAAATGTCCATTAAAAATAGAAATTTCAGTTTCTCATCACCAGTAAAAATGTATTAAATATACTGGTTTGGGAAATCTGTGCTTGTACTCTTTGGCCGACTGATTTTCCCATTTCCATTTTAAATGCAACACACTATTTAATCTCGTTGTTGGCAGGAGAAGATAAGTTGCTTTGGATGTTTGGTATGTTTGTTTGATTTTCCATTTAAATGTCTTCCCAAAAGGGAGGATCAGTGACTTCTTCCCAGATAAAGAAAAAGACCAGGCTGTTTAAGTCCTTTCCTCCTTATGCCACTAGTGCATCATTACAAGTTCAGCTAAGAAATCATAAAGAATAATTTTGCATTTGTAGGATTGAGAAAACATCAGCCTACACTACGTCTGATGCCTTAGCCCCAGTAATTGCTACTCACAAAGAAAAGATAGATCAAGAATTGACTAAACTCCACAGAGAAATGGCTATGTAAAGAGAGTGCATTTTCTTTCTACTGGGCCTACAATGCAAATGTAATACTTCAGGTGGCTGGAGACCAAGATTTCTAAGCATGGAGTTTTGCCCACCTCTTTAGTTTTGCTACTTTCTATTTTTCCCTCAGTTAAAAGCCATACAAGTATATGGCTAGGGGGTGACCTGGCATAAAAATAGTAATGGTGTTCCCCCAAATTCTGCTTGCTTAGGGTGCCAAAACAGGACACCACTCACTGTATACTGTAGACAACTTCATAATCCTTTCTTTCTTGTCTGTTCTGCTTACCATGACAAAAGCCTGATTGACACCCTACTTGTGAGGCTTGGATGAATAGTGTTGAGACTAAAATATTCATCATTAGGCTTCAGAGTTAAATATCTCCAGTGATCTGCACAGGAGCAGTTCAAACCTCACAGAGCTGTTTCATGCAGACTTTATTGTAGTAAGTTCTTTATTACAGTAAGTTCACTATTTGAAAGTCACCTTATTGCTTGGACTTGGGCATTTTCCAAACACAGAGGAAAACACAGCCCTTGCCCTGAAGAGTATACTCTCTAAAAAGGTAAAGATAGGTTAAGGACAGGGAGAAAATGACACAATGTACAAACCTAGTGATAACAGGCACATGTCTGGTTTGATCAATTAGTCACAAATATGGTTGTAGAGGAAGAGGGAAAATGGGGCAGCCAGACTACTATTGCTGTGGTGTTGAAGGTGACTAGATAAAAGTAAATAAGGAGGCATTCACAAATCTTTTGCACTTGACACACTGGTAAAGGGGAAGCCAGTGGTGTGATTCAAAAGGAAGGGGAAATAAAATGATCAGGTCAATGGGCAAGGAAAATGATCACAACCATGAGGCCCTGATCCTGCAATGAGTTCTTGCCAGACAAAGCCCTGTGTCCATCTGGAGCATACAGAGGTCCACATGCACAGAAGTCATTGCAGGATTGAGATCTTCATGTGGTATTTTCAGAAACAGCATGGATATATAGCGGAAAGGCTGATCAATCAAAGGCATCTGCAAAAAAAAAACAAAAAAAAAACTTCCTATTCCATTCTGTTTTTATTTTTGCATCAGATGTGAAAAATATCATTACTGAGCTTCTGTTCAGGTGGGGATTTGAAAACAACCTGCATTTGAAAACAACCTGCATATTTCCTCTCCTCCTGTTCTATCTAAAGATTGTATAAAGCACCTGGTGGGGCTGGAATGCAGACAGCTGCACTGGAAAACATTCCAAGGGAGTGAAAGTCTAGGTAAGACAATGTCACACACACACCGCACACAAATATGGAGCAAAGCTATTCTTTTTCTCTACCCAGTGTCACAGAGAATTTTGGATAAATCATCTGTCATTGTTGACTGGCAAGATAATGACCCCATGTTAGTAAAGACAGTGACAAATGACGTGTTGTGAAGTAATAACATAAAATTGCTTAACAGGTATGTGGAAAATGGCACTAATGTCTACAGAAACAAACCTAATATGACAGCAAACTAAATGTTAGTACATTGGTGCTACAAGAACAATTTTATTTTTCTAGCCAGGCAAAGATACAGTTTGATCATATTAGAATCTCAGGACCTCATCGATGTAAAAATGTTTGCTACAGCTTAGCTGGCTTTTCTCCTTTTTCCCCCCCAGATGTATGAGTTAGTAGAGCATTGTCACTACAAACAAATCTGTTCTAGTTCCAAGAGGCCACACTGGTAGTAGGAACCAGAAATGGGCAAATAAAGGTTGGGGGTGGGGGAACAAGGAATGGGGCTCTGCAACTATTTTTGTGGATAAAACTTGCCAATTCACTTTGCTGTTATTCCTCAGTCCCTTTTCTCGTTTACCCTAATCTCCTTAGTTCAGGAACACAGTGAGTGAGTTTTTATTCACTAGAATGTTTACAGAAAGCAAGAGCAACACACATCAGAGCACAAATATTCACATGATTATTGGCACCGAGAGGGCTCCTTGGAGCTTTTGGCAAGCTCTTTGTGGCTTGGAATCATGGGAGGGGGAAAGGAGGAGTGAGACTGTTGCAGAGGAGCATGAGGAGGAAGAAATTAAATAAATTAGAGCCATTCTAAAAATTATCAAATTATCAATGGATATTTTCCGCAAAAAATATATTTCAGGCTTTTACCTGAAAAAACTTAGCCTGTTTTCCCCTCAACTTATAGGCTGGTCAACGTTTTTTCAAAAATTCTAAGTTTTGACCACATTTTTGAGAAAAGTGGTCTGCAGTTGTTAACCAGCTCTCAAACAAACACAAAAAGCTACAATAGTGTGTGTGTGCGCGCGCTCTCTCTCTCCCCACACACACACACACACACACACACAACCAAAGTCCTAGCTTTCTCATCCACCTGTATGCCTGGAGTGCAACAAAGGCAACAAGAAAATGGTCTGGCTTCTCCAGAAAAGAATCCTCCGACTGATGGCACAACAGGGAGGGGGTGCAGTAAGCAGTCTGCAGCACCAGAAGAGGAAGGGCTGAGAATGCAGCAGCAGGCCGTGGGATGAAGGACGACCTGCATGCTGCCCTGGGGAAGCTTTCATGGGAGTGAGCAGCACAGCCACCCATTCCTGCAATGGCAGCTGTGCAGAATTCTGCTGAGCCACCGCCCAATACCTTATGGGCTGAACCACCTGAGTGCGGCAGATAGGGGGGAAAAGAAAAAACACACAAAGTAATAATCGATAGAGTCAGGTTTTTTTCAAAATTTCCTATGAAACTTTTCTGATTTTTGTCAAAAAACTGAAATAGGAAAGTGTTGTTTTTTCAAAATCTATTTTCAGCAAATGTTTTCAGGGTTTTTGTTAAATTTTTCACTTAAAACTAAAACCCAAAACTTTTTGACAGAACCCCAAAGTTTTCTGTGAAAAAATTTCATTTTGGTCAAATAGGTATTTTTCATTTAAAAAACATTCTACAAAAAATTTCTGACCAGCTCTACATATAAGCCTTCCTGGTTCCAGATAAGAATGGGAGTCCAAATATTAAATGCTATGAGTAAGGCTACTCAAGCCATCTGTAGTCTGAAGAGAAAGCAGGCAGTATTGGAAATCTTGCAAGAAAGCCTAATTAGTGAGATTTTCAGCAAACTCAGTGGGTATGTCCAGTTCAGAGAATCGTCGCAAACTGTGAATGTTTTTCTGAAATTGAACATTTTGAGTTAGTCCATCACTAAAAATTATGTCCCATAGCCAGACGTGCTAACTTACATGCAATTAAAACTTTTCCAGAAATGATGCCTTCATGAATTCACACGATCAAAAACGACATTTCAACCAGCTGGACTCCTGGATAAAGAGCATACCACAGAATGACCTGGTGAATGGTATTTTATTATCTGTACATCTCCAGGGTTTTGATTTTACCGGGATTTGTAAAACAAAATAAAATACATCTGCACAATAGATTTCATACAATCACCTTTCTCTGGTTGTAGAAGGTAATTACACTTTCAAACACTTCAGATGAATAAGCCTAACTAGACTCCTTGCACTTTGCAGTTAATGGGCCTGGTTCTGATCTCACTTGCATGTGGTGTACATCAGCACTAAATCCATTCCCATCTGTGGAGTTATGCCAAGGTAAAATTGTTGAAAAATAAATAAGAATCAGGTCCAAGTTCTCTGGGCCATTTGGCTTCCAACATATAGCTCATTTGGGATCATTTGACCAACAATCATTCTTGAGGGAGAAAACTCACTCTGCTGGAAAGAGGAAATATTAATTTTACAAGACTAGAAATTTTGATTTTTCTATGAAAATTCTAAGAAATGAGCAGACTGCAGCAAAATTCTACTCTCTGGTCCCAGGACATAAGCTCACATAGGCCATTAGCTTTGGCTGAGAGACATCACTTCTCTTTCTGACTGCAGAGTGTCAGAACGTCATNAAAGCTCACATAGACCATTAGCTTTGGCTGAGAGACATCACTTCTCTTTCTGACTGCAGAGTGTCAGAACGTCATTTTATGACAAAAATATATTTCCTGTACCAGAATATACCAACTTAGATGGCTGATCAGGCTGTCTTAAGCTGCTGACCATGCAGACACACGGATGGCAGTTGAAAAATGAGCAAACCATAGGAGGCCAGACTGCCAGTGTTAGCAACAGGCCTCAATGTCTCAACAGAAATGCCCATCAATCTGGGGAGTACAACCACCATGACCCTCCCACTTTAATGGGTACAAAAAGCTCTTCTTTTTATGGCTGGCCAGCATGGAGGAGGGACCAGGCTACAATCCTGGCCCTGGTGAGGTGTCTTTCAACCTCAGGGATGTACTAGTCGGAAACAGCTTTCTGCTCAGAGAAGCACAGGGGCTGAGATTGTGCTTGAACCTTCATTCAGGGAACACAAGGGGGAGAAGGAAGCCATGTTGGCTCTTCTCCCCTGTTGCTCTACACATGAGGNCTGTTCATTCCTGGACAACAGCTGCCAGGGATAGTGTGTGGTGGGGGTGATGTCTATGTGTATGTTTTGGGTTCTCATTCACTGGAGATTTGAATGGAGACCATACAATTCATTTTCCTTAGCAGCTCGAGTTAGATTTCAAACCTGGTTCTACAGATGAAACGTGAGCATTTCATCCGTTATGTCGCAAATATTGGAAAGTGTTTTTTTATAGCATGCAACACTGCATGCCCAAGGTCAAATTGGGCTGACTCACAGCACTTCAGCAAGCTGGTACTTTTCGATGAGATTGCCATCCTGTGCTCCTAAGTTCCAAAACAAAACAGAAACTAAACTTTCATTTAAAAAAGATCAAAAGTTTCAAACTTGGGTGTCTAAGAGGCACCTCAATCAGACCTGTTTATTTCGGTGCCTAAATATGGATTTAAGTACCTAACTTTAGGAACCCAAGCATGGAAAATGTGTCCAAAGTGTACATTTTTGTGAGATAATATCACAAATGAATCTGTTAATGGTATGACTGAATAGCTCATTGTACAGAAAGGAGGAGGAGAATTCATAGAAATGTGTAGGGGGCAGGGCCGGCGCAACCCATTAGGTGACCTAGGCAGTTGCCTAGGGCGCTGCTATTTTGGAGGCGCCGGCGCCCCGGCCGTCCGGTCAATTTTGGGGGCGGGACCTTCCGCCGCCGCTGTTGGGGGCAGCATTTCGGGGGCGGGACCTTCCGCTGCCTAGGGCGCCGGAAGAGCTGGCGCCGCTACTGGTAGGGGGAGAATGAGGCGGAAAATAACTGTACTGCCCCCTTGTATCTTAAATATGTGCTCCAAAAATAAGGGGCCAGTGTAAACCAATGTAGCGCCGTGGACTTCAGTGGAGCTATGCCAATTTACAACAGTTGAGGATCTGACCTGTGAATTTTCTTTTTCAATTTACCATTGCACTTTTATCATGTTTGGTTAGAGTGAGGGGGGAGGGAAGGGAACATTATGAACAATGCATTGCTGACCTACATTGATTAAAGACAATTTCAGTAAATATCAGAGGAGAAAAATATATCCTGTAAGGGGAAACTTGAGGGGCAGGAGATAAAAAAAATTCCTAATGTCACATTCTAAAACAATCCCATTTCCCCAAACATGACATTTTTTCCCCCTTTGTTAATTTTCAATAAAACAAAGAGCTTTTCCTAAAGGTATTTAAAAAATATATTGCTCACCTCAGCGGACTCCAGAGTATTCATGTCATGCGCTAATGTGGAAAATTCATAAATACAGGCAATGCCTATGTTAAATAAGTTGCACAGAAAATATGAGACCGCTTTTCTGTGATTATAGTCTGTGCAAAAGGTCCTTTCACGTGGGCCCAATGCACTTCAGGCCCATAAATTATGAATGTACCTTATGTCTTGTTAGCTGCATATTATGGAAATTTACCTAGGCTGCCTCTAGTTTCATTAAAATAGCAAATGGTTAAAAAAGGGGGAGAAATTTTATTGTGTCTTTACAATTAAATTGGTTTTGTAGGAATAGTAGCATCCTACAGTTCTGCCATTTCATCAGTTGTAATTTAAAAGAGCCATATGACATGCAGACTGATGAATAATTCATGTTCCATTTATTAGCCTGGTAACCCTATGGATGGCTTCATGGAAATGAAGATATTTTTTTCCTCTTCCCTCTAGGAACTGTAGAACTCTGCATTGTGAGTGTGTGTGTATATATGTGTGCATATGCTCAAATGAGGGGTGAAGTTCATCTGATGTTCATTTACTGTACCATGCATGTACACACATTTTATAGATACAAACAAACATCATAGAATATCAGGGTTGGAAGGGACCTCAGGAGGTCATCTAGTCCAACCCCCTGCTCAAAGCAGGACCTAATCCCAACTAAATCATCCCAGCCAGGGCTTTGTCAAGCCTGACCTTAAAAACCTCTAAGGAAGGAGATTCCACCACCTCCCTAGGTAACCCATTCCAGTGCTTCACCACCCTCCTAGTGAAAAAGTTTTTCCTAATATCCAATCTAAACCTCCCCCACTGCAACTTGAGACCATTACTCCTTGTTCTGTCATCTGGTACCACTGAGAACAGTCTAGATCCATCCTCTTTGGAACCCCCTTTCAGGTAGTTGAAAGCAGCTATCAAATCCCCCCTCATTCTTCTCTTCTGCAGACTAAACAATCCCAGTTCCCTCAGCCTCTCCTCATAACTCATGTGCTCCAGCCCCCTAATCATTTTTGTTGCCCTCCGCTGGACTCTTTCCAATTTTTCCACATCCTTCTTGTAGTGTGGGGCCCAAAACTGGACACAGTACTCCAGGTGAGGCCTCACCAATGTCGAATAGAGGGGAACAATCAACGATCATGCATGGGTACTACAAGGGTAAAGCTTGTCTGTGCAGGAAGCAGAGCTTTCTTGTGGATCGAATTCCCAGAGGAACTAAGGGCCAGCACAAACCTCACCACCTTCACTCCTAGTGCAAGGAGCACTTCTTTGGCCTTGTCTGCTCTAATACACACAGATCAATGGGTACATTTAAAAAAAACAACACTACCAGAATAAAACATTACACTAAACACAAACATTGCCCTGATTAGAGGATGAGAGAGAGACACAATGAACTGTGTGTCACTTAATGACCTATTGGAAGGTGTTCAAATGGTGCAGTGTTGAGGGTGGTAAAAGGATCTGCAGAATAGAATAGGCAACTTGCAGACAATTAACACTAACCTGAAGTCAGCAGACTGAAATGCCTCTTTGCTCCTTCAGTCATAACAGTAGACTTGGTCAGAAATTTTCCAGCAGAATGAATCTCCTTTGCAAAATGCTGATTTGTCAAAAGCAAAACATTTTGTAGAAACATGCAGATTTTGGCAAAATTTTGCTTAAAAGTAAAAATTGAAAGAAGTGTTTCGATAAGGTTGAAAAGGGGTTCGAAATGGAATGCTTTGATTTTCCATCTCAAAATGACTTTTCATTTCACATTATATATGATCCGATATCAAATAATATAACATTTAAAAAGTCAAAATCAGAAGAATACATTTTGATTTTATCAAAACAAAAGTTTCCATAGACTCAAAACAATTTCCCCCCAGAATTTTGTTTTGCGGGAAAATTCTAATATTTTTGTTTTCATTATGTTTCGGAAAAGAAAAAAAAAAAAAAAGAAAAATCATGATATTCCCTTCAAGACAAAAAATTTCTGCCCAGGTGCCCATAACAGTAATGGCTGCACTCAGGAGCATGGACTATGCAATGGAGTAATGTTGTCATTACAGCTATGTGAAATAACCAGTGTGAAATTTAAATCACTAAGGTACCGACCTTGCACTCAGATACACACGGGGCAGACCTCCAGATTTGATTGCAATTTTAGCCCTAAATTCATTTATTTTTCAATTTGCAGTGCCCCTACAAACATACATTTAGTATGTATTATCTCCTATCCCTCCATTTTACGTTAGCCCTAATACCTCATAGGTACCAAGTATCAGAGGGGTAGCCATGCTAGTCTGTATCCACAAAAACAACAAGGAGTCCGGTGGCACCTGAAAGACTAACAGATTTACTTGGGCATAAGGTTTCGTGGGTATAAAACCCCACTTCTTCACTTATAGGTAGATTGTGCCTTGAGGCTAATTCTGTGTAAGCAATAGAGCGTAGGCCTGTGCAAACCCAGGGGGAGCTCAGAGAACAAATTGTGACTTTACGAGGCAAACATTCTGTCTCTGCTATCCCATGGCTTCCACAAGGAAGTAATCTGGTACCGTTCCTTTCCAGGAAAAGATTATTTCCCTCCCCTTTTAGCCAGCTCATCTGTGTTGACCAGAAGATTAGCAGGGGCAGAGTCAAAATCCTACCCACTCTCCACTCATTGCATGTGGGACAGAAAGTACTAATCCTGTGAAGCCTTCTCTACCTCTTACCCATAGCAGCAATCCAGGGGACCACTCCAAGAAATGAGGGAATATGTCTCCCCCTTATGGGTCCCACAGGGCCAAGTAAATTAAAGCCATATTCTGACCCCTAGTACTTACTCACAATGTGGCTATGCTACAGGGCTGTGGAAATTATAGTACTCACTCTCCTGGCTTATGTGCTATTAAAATGCTTGCCTTCATTTTTTAACAATTTTTTTTAATTTCCTTTGTTTTTAATAAATATTTAAAGCAATCAAAATACATTTAAAGGAAGGAAATTGTCTCTATTAAATTTTATTTCAAAACTGTCAAAATCCCCCCAATTTTTAAATATTTCTTTTAAACACATAAGAAACTTAACTTGGAGCCTTTGCCTCCAACGTAGTAGTTTCTTACTGGGTAAAGAAGAATCTGCTTTCTTCTGTTAGCAGTAATGCCATCACTGATATCCTTTACACAGCATCCAACGCACTGTGACATCTATAATGTATTCATCCCATTATACAAACACAGTATACATTTTTTTGTGTTTGCTACACCATTAACTTAGAACATGTACTGACTGCTACCCAGGTGAAAAGTTTAAAAGTTAAGTAGAATTGTTGTTTTGGGAATAAAATGTATGTTGAACAATGTTCACCATGTACAAAAAATCCTAACTTTGTATAGGGCACATATATTTGCTTTTCAACACTGAATAAGGTCCAAAGGTTCTTTTCCCCTCTCTCTCTCTCTCTCTCTCTCAAAACCACACACTAGTAATAGAGCTGAATAATAGATCTCAGCAGCCTACACCCCAATTCTGCAAACATTTGGATACATGCTTTACGTATCTGTGAGTAGTGCCATTGAAGTCACTGGAAATGCTCAGGAGCTTAAAGTGAAGTAGGTCCCTACTTGGGCACGTCTACACTTGCAAAGTTACAATGCCGGCAGTTACAGCACCGCTCAGAGAGCGCCGAAGGAAAACCGCTGTTATGTGTTCACACTGACAGCTGCCTGCGCAATAGCATGTTCACACTTGCGGCGCTATTCGGAGCGGTGCACTCTGGGCAGCTATCCCACAGAGCACCTCTTTCTCTTTTGCCGCTAAGACTTGTGGGAAGGCAGAAGGGGTCGCGGGGCATCTTAGGTCCTGTCCCAATGCCCCGTGATGCATTGCTTCGCATCCCAGCAATCCCTGTGCTTCCGTCCGCATTTGGTGCCATCTTTCAACGGTTTGTGTACTACGCGCCCTGCCCTGCCTCTTTCTGGCTGCAGGAACGGATCCCAAGCTGTTGACCAGAATGCTGCTCGCACTGACCAACACATCACGAGTGGCGGCAAGAGGAGTGTGACATTGATCTTGCTGTTAACCGGGGTTCTTTCAATCCAAAGCTTTTGGTAACATTTACTCTGTGCGAGGTGGTGTCAGGAAATAAATCGGGGGAGACACGGCCGTCCGACCGATAGATGGCTAGCACAAACAGGACAACACAAGAGTGCTTTCACTTAAAGCTAAACTTTAGTAGTCTCAAGCACTTACACACGTCCGCAACAAGATTAGTAAAACACCCCCAACCCTTGATAATTACCAAAGCTGAGTGTGGCTTTCGAGTGACACAGCGGCAGGCTTCCGGTGGCCAAATCTTCCGTCTGCCGGTGGGGACCGCAAGATGTATCCAGAGGAAGAGTCCAAAAGAGTCCCCATACGAGTCCAACTATCTCAAGCTTTTTCCCCTTATTTATACATTAGTAATAGAATGACATGTCCCTTAAAGAAACCTTGTTAAGTAAGCAGTTTTAAGCAAGAGGTTCCTTCTGATTATTGATTAACCAGGTGTGGGTTTTTCCAGAGTCTGCAGCCTTGAGACCCCAATAGACATTCCTGCTCTTTTAAAATGCATGTATTAGCAACTTCAACACAATTCTTATCAGGAAGGATGCGGGGTCAAGCTGCCCTTTCCGTGGCACCCCAAAACCCCCTCCCCTCCTGCCTTGGTCAAGCTGAGACTGCTGAATGGCCAATTTACAGCTTGCTGACTAGGCTGTCTTTAACAATAAGCCATAGTGGTTTCAAGCACTTTACTGGTTTGCCAAAGTCTCCCCGTACATTGCCACGCAGACTAGCTACAACACGAGATTGTGGCATTCATGGAGGTGCTGACCACAGTGGAACGCCACTTTTGGGCTCCGGAAACAAACACTGAGTGGTGGGATCACATTGTGATGCACGTCTGGGATGATGAGCGGTGGCTGCAGAACTTTAGCATGAGGAAAGCCACATTCATGGGACTGTGTGATGCACTTGCCCCAGCCCTGCGGCGCAAGGACACAAGAATGAGAGCTGCCCTGTCGCTGGAGAAGTGGGTGGTGATTGCACTGTGGAAGCTGGCTACTCCAGACTGCTACCGATCGGTCGCTAACCAGTTCGGAGTGGAAAAGTCGACCATTGGAATTGTGTTGATGGAAGCGTGCAGGGCCATTAATCACATCCTGCTCCGAAAGACCGTGACTCTGGGCAACGTGCATGACATTGTGGATGGCTTTGCACAAATGGACTTCCCTAACTGCAGAGGGGCGATAGATGGCACGCACATACCAATTCTGGCACCAGACCACCTAGCCACCAAGTACATTAATCGCAAGGGGTATTTCTCAATGGTTCTCCAGGTGCTTGTGGATCACTGTGGGCGTTTCGCACACTGCAATGTGTCCCGGTCATGGCCCTTTTCTATCATGCATCTAGAAATCTGTCCATAGGTATCATAATTCCGACAGCTGGAGCGCAGCTGGGACTGGACAGCCTCCTCTCCCCAAATGCTGATGAGGTCCAGCAGCTCGGCATAGCTCCAAGCAGGGGATCGCTTGGTGCGTGGAGCAGGCATGGCCACCTGGAAAGATGCTCTGAGACCACTGCACGCATCATCGAGCAAACAGGAAGGGGACTTTCAAATTTGCAAAGGAATGTATGGGGTGGGGCTGACGGTTGGTCACTTGAGGGCAGGGCAGTAGAGTTCAAACCGAGGGCCAGAGAGGTGAGAACAGGCATTGTGGGACACCTCCCAGGGGCCAATCGCAGTGTTGTAATCACCACGGTGTCTGCACTGGCACCACAGCGCTATAGCCACGGCGCAGAAAGCTCTAGGCCTCTCATCAGGGTGTGTTTTTTAGAGCGCTGCATCTGCGTTTCTACGCACTAAGTGGCTTGGCAGTCTGTACACCTCGGGAGTTACAGTGCTCAAAGCTGCTTTACTGCACACAAACTTGTCAGTGTAGATGGGGCCGAAGTGTTTGATGAATCAGGGCCTTAGTTCTGCAGGATTTGTACAACCAATTCCTTTTATTTTGCTCAGTGCAGCACCTGGTGTAGTCAGTTCACACCTGAAGAGTAAGTGCAAAATGCTACCAGGTCAGAATGGTATTTTTTTATACCCACTGCACAGGATATAATGGCCACACAAGGTGCAAGACAGAGAAGAATCAGACCCCTCTGAGTTTTGCTTTAAACTTTGCATTTGAATTATCCCCACCACTAAAAGAAAGATTCAGTCAAAACCAGGGGGAATAATGGGGACGTTTGTGTGGTTTCTATGCAAACCCATATTTTGACCCAGATTTGCTATAAACGAAGGCTCAGATCAACTGAAGGGTTAGCAAACCTTTCTACAAAACTGAGCTGAGTTTGTTACAAAACCTGTGAAATCAGGTGAATCTCATGTGACCCCATCATGAATATTTTTCCACAACGCCAATATAAATTTTTTATGAACACTGTACATTAAAATGTAGCAGGTACTAGACACTGCATGAGGCAGGATGTAGACTAGCTGGATCATTGGTTTTATCTGATATGGCAAATCCGATGTTCCCATTTTAAAAAATGCATCTGCTCTCATTTAAAACCCCTGGTTGTCCCCGAGACTTGCTGATGCCTCACTGTGAAAGCTCTGTTTGAGCACCAAGAAATTCCTAAACATCTTTAGTATTAACTTAGGGGATTCTGATTACTAGGGTCTCTTATTTGCTGTGCTCTGATCCCTTGGAATTCTTTACTAAGAGATATTCAGCAGTCTGCCTCCTTTCTGGATTTCCAGTCCAGACTGAAGATTTTGATTTTGCCTTGCTTTCTGGCAGGTATGGTATTTTACATACAGAGCTCCAGGACCTTGTGCGAAGGGCACTATATACGTATATGGATTGGCTTGGCTGAATAATTCTTTTTGACTTCCTCAGGCTGTTAATCCTGCATGCCTGTGGTGATAAACCCAGAAAATCCCAGATAATCCTATACAGTATTCAGACAGGGCTGGTAACAGCTATAAATACATATCAGACTGTCAAACACCATTATCATTTAGACAACTCTGCTGTCCCTTCCAAATTACATTAGAATATCCAGGCTTGACTTTAAGTCTCCCCTCACTAACCCTCTTTCTTCCCCTCTTAATAACAGAGTAGCAGAAGTTGCTCAGGTTGTGAACAGAATAATGCATGTTTACAGTATTCCCTCTCATTCTGCTATGGACCCATATTTATTGCAGCCCTGCTTCCACATGACTCACAGGCACAGTGAGTGGTTGAATTTTCTTACATAAGCAAATAATTCTTGGCAATTTTAAAACTAAAGCATTCCACTGCCAAAAGAACTTCTGTTTACCACACAGAACAAATGTTGTTACTATTGCAATTCCAAAAAAGCATCTTAAATATATCCCTTCATGAAAATGCTGTTGTAGCCTTAATGCCTAATTAGATGTATAACAAAAATAACAAAAGATTTTATTTCTTTACCGTTTTAGCTTGGATAATAACCAGAGATAAATAACAGTTTAGTCCCTGCTGTGTTCCACAGCAACACTGCATTGCATACGATTATAGTTACCATTTAACTGCAAATCCCTAAAATAGGATGAAAAACCCAACCCCCATTCTGCCCTCCTTCCCTTTTAAATTTCCCCTTAAAAGAAAAGTAGTGACAAATACAAGATAGTCTGTAACACAGAAAGCTCCCCAGACTCCTTCTCTTCTTAATGACAGCAGTGTAAATTGAAAGTAACTCCAGTGAGGTCAATGGGATTACACCAGTGTTAAACGGGTGTGATGGAATGGAGAAACAGGCCCCATGTTTAAAAGAGTCATATTCTTTTGGGGGCTAATGTTTAAAAAAAAAAAACATGAGTTCTGTATATGCTATAATACTCCTAGGTTTGCACATCCAATTTACTGCATGAAAATCAAGTACATACAAAATAGTTCTCTAGGCATCTAACATTCATGCAGTCACCCAGTTTGGATACAGTCACTGCAACTGCACACAGCAACTGGACACTAAAATGTACATGTATACAACAATGGCCATACTGGGTCAGACCAATGGTCCAGCTAGCCCAGTATCCTGTCTTTTGACAGTGGCTAATGCCAGATGTTTCAAAGGGAATGAACAGAACAAGGCAATCATCAGCGATCCATACCCTGTCGTCCAGTCCCAGCATCTGGCAGTCAGAGAGTTAAAAGACATCCAGAGCATTGGGTTGGGTTGCACCCCTGACCATCTTGGCTAACAGCCATTGATGGACCTATCCTCCAAGAAAGTATCTAATTGTTTTTTGAATCCAGTTATAGTTTTGGGTTTTACAACATCCTCTGCCAACAAGTTCCACAGGTTGACTGTGCATTGTGTGAAGAAGTACTTCCTTTTGTTTGTTTTAAGCCTGCTGCCTATAATTTCATTAGGTGACCCCTAGTTCTTGTGTTATGTGAAGGGGTAAATAACACCTCCTTATTCACTTTCTCCATGACCTCAATCATGTCATCTTTTTTTCCAAACCAGTCTTTTTAATCTCTCTTCATATGGAAGTGTTCCATACCTTTAATCATTTTTGTTGGCCTCCTGTACCTTTTCCATTTCTAATTTATTTATTTTTGAGAAGGGACAAACAGAACTGCACACAGTATTCAAGGTGTGGATGCACCATGGATTTATATAGCAGCATTATCATATTTACTGTCTTATCTATCCCTATAGTAATGGTTCCTAACATTCTGTTAATGTGCAGAGACAGTCAAAAAACCTAAGTGGATATTTTCAGAGAATTATCCACAATGACTCCACAATCTCTTTTTTGAGTGGAAGCAGCTAAATTAAACCCCATCCTTTTGTATGTTGGAATTATGTTTTCCAATGTGCGTTACTTTGCATTTATCAACATTGAATTTCATCTGCCATTTTGTTGCTCAGGCTGCCAGTTGTATGAGATCCCTGTGACACTACACCTATATTCTTCATAGAAATATTGCTATAATATGATTATAGCATATCTAAGATGTATTTTATGCAAGATGGGTCATGAGAGATATCATTGGAAAGGTTATGATTTACTGAATATGATTATCCTATTTGTATGCATGTATCATTTCTGTATCTGAAGTTAGGAATATTAATTTTGTATCAATTACAAGTGGGTTTACACCTGGGGAACGCCCACTAGACAGAATGCACTCAGCCTGGATGGGCCACTAGGAAGAATAATAGGTCTTTGAAGATGCTAATTTCACACCTTCCTGAGCTTTCATGGGATGCCCCAAACCACCTCTGACTCATGGCTGCTTTGATACTGCAGGGTCATGTGATCTCATCACATGGTACTGAACTCCTTGATAGAATACCAGTATTTTTCCACGGGGGCGGGGAAACCACACTGGAAAACAAAGGGTTTCCACTATATGTAAAGCCTATTTAAGGCCGGGGAGTGATTTAATTGCTAGGAAGAGATGGAATCCACCTAACGAAGAGAGGGAAGAGCATCTTCGCAAGCAGGCTTGCTAACCTAGTAAGGAGGGCTTTAAACTAGGTTCGCCGGGGGATGATGACCTAAGCCTGGAGGTAAGTGGGATACCGGGAGGAAACACAAGGAGGAGGGTGCAACAGAGGAGGCCTCCTGATTCATACTGAGAAAGTAGGGCAATCGGCTAGTTATCTTAGGTGCCTGTACATGAACGCAAGAAGCCTGGGAAACAAGCAGGAAGAAGTGGAAGTCTTGGCACAGTCAAGGAAGTATGATGTGGTTGGAATAACAGAGACTTGGTGGGGTAACTGCCATGATTGGAGCACTGTCATAGATGGGTATAAACTGTTCAGGAAGGACAGGTGAGGGAGAAAAGGTGGAGGAGCTGCACTGTATGTAAGGAAGCAGTATGATTGCTCAGAGCTGCAGTATGAAACTGGAGAAAAGCCTGTTGAGTGTCTTTGGGTTAAGTTTAGAGGCATGAGCAAAAAGGGTGATGTTGTGGTGGGTGTCTTCTATAGACCACCAGACCAGGAGGATGAGGTAGATGAGGCTTTCTTTGAACAACTAACAGAAGTTTCCAGATCACAGGCCCTGGTTTTCAGTGGGGACTTCAATCACCCTGACATCTGCTAGGAGAGCAATACAGTGGTGCACAGATAATCCAGGAAGTTTTTGGAGAGTGTTAGGGACAACTTCCTGGTGCAAGTGCTGGAGAAACCAACTAGTGGCCGTGCTCCTCTTAACCTGCTGCTCACAAACATGGATGAATTGGTAGGGGTAGAAGTAGAAGTGGGTGGCAACCTGGGCAGCAGTGACCATGAGATGGTCCGAGTTCAGGATCCTGATAAAAGGAAGAAAGAAGAGCAGCAGAATACGGACCCTGGACTTCAGAAAAGCAGACTTTGACTCCGTCAGGGAACTGATGGGCAGGATCCCCTGGGAGGCTAATATAAGCGGTAAAGGAGTCCAGGAGAGCTGGCTGTATTTTAAAGAAGCCTTAATTGAGGGCACAGGAACAAACCGTCCCGATGTGCAGAAAGAATAGCCAATATGGCAGGTGACCAGCTTGGCTTAACAGAGAAATCTTCTGTGAGCTTAAACACAAAAAGGAAGCTTACAAGAAGTGGAAACTTGGACAGATGACTAGGGAGGAGCATAAAAATATTGCTTGAGCAAGCAGGAAGGCCAAAGCACAATTGGAGTTGCAGCTAGCAAGGGATGTGAAGGGTAACAAGAAGGGTTTCTACAGGTATGTTAGCAACAAGAAGGTGGTCAGGGAAAGCGTGGGACCCTTACTGAATAGGGGAGGCAACCTAGTAATAGATAATGTGGAAAAAGCTGAAGTACTCAATGCTTTTTTTGCTTCGGTCTTCACAGACAAGGTCAGCTCCCAGGCTGCTGCATTGGGCAGCACAGTATCGGGAGGAAGTGAGCAGCCCTCAGGGCTGAAAGAACAGGCTAAGGACTATTTAGAAAAGCTAGACATGCACAAGTCCGTGGGGCCAAATCTAATGCATCTGAGGGTGATGAGGGAGTTGGCCGATGTGATTGCAGAGCCATTGGCCATTATTTTTTGAAAATTCGTGGCCATCGGGGGAGGTCCCGCACTATTGGAAAAAGGTAAATATAGTGCCCATCTTTAAAAAAGGGAAGAAGGAGAATCCGGGGAACTACAGATGGTTCAGCCGCACCTTAGTCCCTGGAAAAATCATGGAACGGGTCCTCAAGGAATCCAGTTTGAAGTACTTGGAGGAGAGGAAGGTGATCAGGAACAGTCAACATGATTCACCAAGAGCAAGTCATGCTTGACCAACCTGATTGCCTTCTATGATAAGATAACTGTCTCTGTGGATATGGGGAAAGCGGTGGGTGTGATATATCTTGACTTTAGCAAAGCTTTTGATATGGTCTCCCACAGTATTCTTGCCAGCAAGTTAAAAAAGTATGGATTAGATGAATGGACTATAAGGTGGACAGAAATCTGGCTAGATCATTGGGCTCAACGGGTAGTGATCAATGGCTCATTGTCTAGTTGGCAACTGATATCAAGCAGAGTGCCCCAGGGGTCTGTCCTGGGGCCAGTTTTGTTCAACATCTTCATTAATGATCTGGATGATGGGATGGATTGCACCCTCAGCAAGTTTGTGGATGACACTAAGCTGGGGGGAGAGGTAGATATGCTGGAGGGTAAGGATGGGGTCCAGAATGACCTAGACAAATTGGAGGATTGGCCTAACAAAAATCTGATGAGGTTCAACAAGGACAAGTGCAGAGTCCTGCACTTAGGTCGGAAGAATCCCATGGACTGCTTCAGGCTGGGGACCGACTGGCTAAGTGGCAGTTCTGCAGAAAAGGACCTGAGGATTACAGTGGACAAGAAGCTGGATATGAGTCAACAGTGTGCCCTTGTAGCCAAGAAGGCTAACAGCATATTGAGCTGCATTAGGAGGAGCACTGCCAGCAGATCGAGGGAAGTGATTATCCTATCTATTCGGCACTGGTGAGGCCACATCTGGAGTAGTGTGTCCAGTTTTGGGCTCCCCACTACAGAAAGGAAGTGGAAAAATTGGAGGGAGTCAAGCAGAGGGCAGTGAAAATGATCAGGGGGCTGGGGCACATGACTTATGAGGAGAGGCTAAGGGAACTGGGCCTTTTTAGTCTGCAGAAGAGAAGAGTGAGGGAGGATTTGATAGCAGCCTTCAACCTCCTGAAGGGGGGTTCTAAAGAGGATGGAGCTCGGCTGTTCTCAGTGGTGGCAGATGACAGAACAAGGAGTAATGGTCTCAAATTGCAGTGGGGAAGGTCTAGGTTGGATATTAGGAAGAACTATTTCACTAGCAGGATGGTGAAGCACTGGAATGAGTTACTTAGGGAGGTGGTGGAATCTCCATCCTTAGAGGTTTTCAAGGCCCAGCTTGACAAAGCCCTGGCTGGGATGATTTAGTTGGGGTTGGTCCTGCTTTGAGCAGGGGGTTGGACTAGATGACCTCCTGAGGTCTCGTCCAACCCTAATCTTCTATGATTCTAATCAGGCTTCATTCTTCACCGAATCCCCGCCCAGGATGACTGCTGGAAATGTCTAAGAAACAAAGAAGGGGGGAGAAGAGCTAAGTCCAGGCTGGTAAGGTGTCTGGCCTGTTAAAGAAATACCTGGAGTTTTAAGCTGCAAGCAAGAACAGCTTGCCTTCAAGAAACTCTGCAATCTGCCTAAAACAACATTTAGGGTGAGAAATTACTACTTGTAACCAGTTTCTTTAGCAGGGGTCGGCAACCTTTCAGAAGTGGTGTGCCAAGTCTTCATTTGTTCACTCTAATTTAAGGTTTCACGTGCCGGTAATACATTTGAACGTTTTTAGAAGGTCACTTTCTATAAGTCTATAATATATAACTAAACTATTGTTCTATGTCAACTAAATAAGGTTTTTAAAATGTTTAAGAAGCTTCATTTAAAATTAAATTAAAATGCAGAGCCCCCCGGACCGGTGGCCAGGACCCGGGCAGTGTGAGTGCCACTGAAAATCAGCTCAAGTGCCGCCTTTGGCACACGTGCCATAGGTTGCCTACCCCTGTTCTTTAGTATTAAGCTTAGCTTGCGTGTTTGTTTCATTTGCTGGGTAATCTGCTTTGATCTGTTTGCTAAGCCTTATAATCACTTACATTCTATCTTTTGTAGTTAACATACTTGTTTTTGTTTTTCTCTGAAACCAGTTTGTGAAATTCATAACTGAGGGGGGTGCAGAAAGCTGTGCATATCTTCCTCCATATTGAGGGAGGAAGCAAATTTTGTGAGCTTACACTGTACAGTTCTCTTGGCAGTGCAAGACAATACAATTTTGGTTTTACCCTCCAGAAAAGGTGTGCACTTGAGTGCTGGGCAATTCCCTAGCTGAGTCTTCCCATGCAGAGCTGATTTCAGTGTCTGTGTCTGTCTTTCTGCAGCTGGGAGTGTCCTTACCTCTGTGTGCGCACTGGAGGAGGCTTGAGGACCTTTTGTTTTATTTGCAAACACCACATTAAATGCAGTAGCGCTGTGACAATGTCTACATATCTCTAGCTGGGAGCACATTTAATGCATTGTGTATTAAAAAGCTGATACTATTGCATTAGCAAGGTGAGGCCCTACTTATGTTGATTCTATTGCTTATTATATTATGTGTGTGTGTGATATACTCACCTAAACATTACCTGGTAGCCTGGATCAAGAGGAGTATGACCAGTGTCAGGGTCTGCCCTTTACCCTCCTCCCACCCGGTTTCTCCACTGACCTCTTTCTCCTCTTTTTCTGTCCTATAAAAAGTTCCTTGTGTGGCATTATGACATCACAGATAAGTCAGCCAATCATCTCCCTCTTCCATCTCTCTTTTCTGTCACCTCCCCTGAATAAGTGATTGGGGCATTGGACAGAGAATTCATGTGTCTTTGTATGTGAAGTACTTTTGGCAGCAGTCCTCACCCAGAAGCCAGCCTCCCTGGATCTCATCACTCTTACGTTACCTCTGGAGTCCTGAGCATGGTAGCATAGGAGTCATGATAGGATTCTGACTTCCTGGTTACCTCAGTGGTGAAGAAACTTGCCATTTCAGATGGGTCATGTGGGAAGTAGTGTTTCTCTTGTAGGTCATATTCTACAGTCTGGATGGCTTCAAGGGATGGGAGTAACGCTCACAAGGTAAAGGACAGATGTGAATTGTGCCATACCATAACATTCCTATAAAATGAAATGGCCAGGATCCCTAAGACCATGGGACTTGAATGGGCACTTAGAGGAAATGGTGCTGCTTGGGTCATATTCTCCACATTAGCCTTCAGTTTGTCACAGAGATATTGGATTGAGCAATAGCCAAGAGAACCAAAAGAGCACAGGAGTAAGGAATAACAGCAGCGGTGGCTTAGGGTACTGAGGGAGCAATGAAGAGGGCTCTGAATTTGCCTCCTGAAATGTTACAAAGGCCTTAAAAATTGCCCCTGCTTTGAAGTATTGTTGGTTAGAAAAGGCTTGTCTCAGAAATGCTGCATTCTTCCCAAGCTGGTGCATCTTCAAAGAGCCTGCAGAAAGAGTGACAGCCACTTAAATCTGAACAGAAAGAAGAACCAGGCTATGTCTGGCTTCAGGCACTGCAGGTCCTAAAGTAGATAGAGCTTCACATTCTTTGTCATTATTTTCAAAGAATCTTGGAGTCATTTCAATGAGATAAAAAGAGGGGGAAATAGCAGGAAAAATCTGTTTAAAGTTTTGGCCCTGCCACTTTTTTATATCTTTATTTTAAAGTGATATATTGATATGGAAGGGGACTGATGTAGAAGTTGCACCTAAGGAATTATACCATATTCACTCCAACCTCATTATTTTGGGCTTAAAAAATATTTCTGGTCTGCATGAGAAATTTAAGTTACAGAAATGTCAGCCATATTGGAATTAACCAACTATAATTAAGATACCTGGTTTCAAAATGTCAGAAAATATTTTTTATTATCTATGTTTGGATAAATTGGCCTGTAGAAAGTCCTGAAGTGCTACACTGGCTGACCCCTCCACCTAGATAAAGCTCATTGTAGGGTTGGTGGCTTGGTGTGGGAATATCAAAATATATTTTTAATATCTACTGTACTTCTAAGGCCTCCATCACCAAAGTATCTGGGCCCTCACAGTCTAATATATTTACACTCACAACACTCCTGTCAGACAGGAAAGCACTATTATCCCCAATTTAGTAATGGGAAACTGAGGCACAGAGAGACCAAGTGACATATGCAAGGTCACACAGGAAATCTGTGGCACAGCAGGGAATTAAACCTGGGTCTCCCAAGTCCCAGGCTAGTACCCTAATTCCCTTCCTTACTCACTAAGAATTTGAAAGTAGCATACTGCATTTTTAGAATACACATTGTAGTCTATGGAACTTATGTTTATTTTCTCTGTACTATACCTTTAAATTTCTAAATCTGCCTTTCTGCAGGACCAGCTGCCATTTTGTAAACCATGGTGGGTGCACCATTTTAGAGAGGAAACAGACACTACTGTGCTCTCAAATGAGGATTTATCTCTTGTTACTTTCTAGTTTTGATGATCCCTTAAACTAAAATAATTCATTCAGATTGACAATATATGATTGCTTTTTTATATGTGGAAATACTTATGCTACTTTCCTTCTTGATTCCAGTGCCCATGTCCAGTAATTGCACATTTTAAAGAAGGCCAGTTTTAACATTTGATGCTTTGGAGTTACAAAAAAACCTCTCCTTCCACACCATATATAGACTATACCTGGCCAATTTATGCTGTGCTATATGGGCTAGGAAATGAAATGGAAAGAATAACTTCTCAAACACTATAGGAGACCAAGTATGGGTCCAATCAAAGAGAATGTTGCCCTATTTAAGTTCCAGTATAGGACATTCTGTCCATCTGTGCAGGTTAGCCAAGGAGAGTGACAACTGGAACAGAAAGACAGTATATCTATGGTGAAATAAAGAAACACACACACACACATTCTGAAAAAAAAAACACACGTTTATTACAGATTTAGCTACAGTTGTTATTAGTATCTGTAACAAGGTGCAGAGGTACTTCCTGGTCTCTAGTGAACAAAGGGTTAATTCCAGCTCACTTCACAATCCACTTTTATGTGCAATAGTGGAGGAGATGGGTGAAAGGGCAGAATCTTCCTCACCCTGGAGTGACATGGCACTGAACTGAACCCCACACTAGACAGATTTCTATTTACTCTTTTCTGTAAGTCTTAACTTAAATTTTATTTCTTGCTCCAGATGTGACCTTTAAGGAAGAGACCTTGCTAGCTGGTTTCTTCTGAATCAATCCTCACGTTTACCTGGACATAACATAATCCAGCCACTTACAAAATATTCAGCTACAGGATTTGTCTGAGTCACTCAAAATCTGAACAAAAACCATACTGTGAGCCAAGGTAAATTCTGGGAGAAAAGGGGCACACGCAGAGACAGAGTGAAATGCTAATCATGTTTAGTCCCCATGACAAGATTAATAGAAGTTTGCACAATTTAAAGGAGTTGAATTTGCCCAGTGGGAAGACCAGCTGAAAAACAATATTGTCCTATAATCCAAAAGCAAAATATAAATAAAATAAACACAATTCTTCACTTTATGCTGGTGTCTGTACTTCTGACCTGGATCATGTTATACCTCTCAAATGAAATCAATAATGTTTAATAATAATTTAAGCATGCTTCATAAGAGACAGAATTGAGTCAAGAATATGACTTTTCTTTTTCCTTGTGGAACCCCTGCCTGTTGTCTAACATGAGAAAGAGTATTTATTAAATATGGGCCCAGACTTTGAAATGTGGCCGCATCTCTATCATCAGTTAATGAGGCGACAGGGTCCAATCAAAGAGAATGTTGCCCTATTTAAGTTCCAGTGTAAGACAGTCTGTCCATCTGTGCAGGTTAGGCAAGGAGAGTGACAACTGGAACAGAAAGACAGTTTATATCTATGGTGAAATAAAGAAATAGATCAGTGTGCCATCTTTAACCAATACAGTCTATCTGCCAATAATGTCTTCTGTTAACATATACTGTACATAAAAATGAAATCACCACTTTATGTACAGAGTGGTTAGCCGTCCCTTCCATGACTGCTTAGTCCTGGGCAGGGCACAGGGATACCCTGTTTGATGACACTAAGTAGCACAAGCTAGGACGTAGACAGGCAGGGTAGGTCTGTGTTTCCAGACAGGCCTCAATACAGTAGCCCCTTTGCATCTCCAGTTATAAAACCAAATCCTATCTTTTCTCTACCATGAAGAGTACACCACTATGGAGAACTAAGGTACCCTAAGAAAAGGAATAGCAGCTGGTGACTGATGATTTTAAGACATGACTAAGAGACCCAAATTCCGCTTCTACCTGTGTCCCAGTGAGAGTTATACATGAGCATCACTTTGAGCGAAGCCTCCAGCTTATGCAGTAGGGGTCAAATTCATTCCTGGTAAAATTTCATTGGGTCAAATTCAGCCCTGCCGTAAGTTGTGTTTCTCCATTGCTTTGATCTGGCTTAAACCCCTCTGAATGTTTTCTAGATTTCAGTGGGTTTATATGAAGAATGAATTTCACCTGAGCACTCGTGGCAAGATTTAAGCATGAGCTAAACTGACTCTCCTAAGACAGAGAGAAAGAAAAATATACACCAGGGATATATTATAAAATGTGCCTTTGGCTCTCTGGAGATAAATTAAACTCAGAGTCCTTGGTTCCTAGAGAGGATCAGGATATGTTGTAGGCAGAATCTGACAGACTTCCAGATAGGTCATTCTCTAGTTTTCTGCTTAAACATATGTCTCTCTGATCACACAACAGGTTCTAAGTGGGAAGGCAAACTGCGAGTCAGCCTACTGCAATATCAGTGTTGCCAACTCTTGCATTTTTATCTTGAGTCTTGCAACGTTTGGTGTTTTCCTTAAAGTCCCAGATATTGGAGTCAGGTAACTTCTTGGAATCTCAGCTTTCTTTCTTTTCTTTTCTTTTTTCCTTCTCTCTTTTTTTTTTTTTTTTTTTTTTTTTTTTTTTTAAAGAAAGAGCAAGTTTTTAGCCTTGGTGATTGTGGGAAAAGCTTGAAAAATTACTTGAGTGACTCCTAAAGGCTCAGAAACCAAAAAGGCAAGTAAAAAGAACCCCAAACTTAATTTTAAAATTCTCACAATTTTTAAGCCAATCTCCATGTTGGGGAACCTAACTCATGATTTTTGAACACTCTGGGTGGCAATACTTAACACAATACATTTAAATCCTCAAACCAAGGGGAAAAATTATATTAACATCCACAACAAAATAATCCAGCCTCCCTTCTACAAGCTAGCAGTTGAATATTTGCTGCCACCACTCCCAAACCAAACCTCCTATGTCCTAGACTTTGAACCCTCAGTGCTGTTACTCCCAAATGAAGTTCAAATACACCATGATTCCAAAACTGCTTTTCCCTTGGGCCTACCCATTAGGACTGATCCAACTTCACAGTGATCTGCTTTTATGATAAACCACTTTCCCCTCAGCACAATTGCCACTCACAAGTAGAATTGCAGTTCTCACTGAGCAAGGCTGCAGGTGGAACTACCGTTGTCTATCCCCCATACCATTAAAGTGGCAGATAATGGCGAAAACAGCAGCTTTGGGGTCCAAATAGCCTGATAGTCCCCCATTCACCTTCTCTAATATATCATAAATTATACTAAACACACACACACCACTCACCCACCAACATCTCCATGTTCCATGTCTTTCAGAGCTTTTTAATTTTTTTAATAGGAAATGCTTAGAACCACTTTAACCATCATCATATTAATAACATTAATCTAATCAGCTTTTAAATAAGCCAATTATCCTTTATACAGATTAGGCCTAAATATTAATTAAATGATGTAGCTTAGACATGTCTTTTTCCCAGAAAAAGTGAAAAGTGAATTTTAATGCCTCCCTGTATATATTCACTGCTGATGGATGTCCTTTTCTGCTGACTATCATTTATCACTGTAATTTTTTTCCCGTCCCTATTTCCTCCCTCCCCTTCTTTGTAAGGTAATCTCTCTTCAGCTTTCTAAGGTGAATATACTCAATTTTACTATGTGCCTCATATGAGACCTTAAGTAACAAAGAATCCTGTTTGTAATTCATGAGCATTAAAAATTCTACAGCATTCATGGTAAAAGTAGTGAATTCTTGTCCAAAATGTCCTCTTCTCCCACTCCTGTGCAATGCACTAGTTGGGCTGCCTCCCTCTGTCCCTGGAAGCTACATTTTCATTGTGTTATTTTCACTCTGGGTTTCTTTGAGAGGAATGTATTTTAATATAAGGTATTATTCTATAAACACTCCCTCCAAAATGTTCAACCTACATGTCTACTCACAGGTAATGGGAAAATGTTTGTTTATGATCTGGTAATATCCAAAGACGCGTAAGTAAATAATCAAATACCCATAAATACAAATTCCCTTTAAAACATAGAAAAATGAAAGGGAGAAAGAGAAACACTTTGACCATCTGCTTTCCACTAGCCTTTTATAAACTTTGCCTCCCTTTTTGATTAAAATTTCTAAACATACTTTTCCCAACTGGATAACTTTTGTGCATCTGCCTCAAGCACTGGATGATCTACTCATCTATTTCTCTTTTTACACCTTTCCCTTACTATAACTTAGAAATGGTCTCCACATTTCAATGAAATCTTCTGTTTTAGAATTTCCGAAGACCAACCTTCAAAATTTATTATTCTAAATATTCATTAGGCTTCAAGGGAATGCATTACGTGATCATCATAACAGAAAACCTTGCAATTGTCATGCAGTTAAAGAAAATATTAGAAGACAAGATGGAAACAAATTACAATGAAGAGACTGAATTGCCTCAAGGGGGAAGGAAGAAGGGCAATGGCCATTAAGAGACATGCCGGGATAGGGATTCGGGGAAGGGAGGGGAAGTGAAGGGAAAGTGTCTCCTAAATGGCACAATCTGGTCCTATGCATATTGTGGCTAAAAAATATTGTACCAAATTCATGTTTTTTTATGATACAAGACCGCTTCCGTAATCTGTGACTGCAATATTTACATGTGTAGCTAGGTATATACTTATATGTACCCACCCTGTAAAATCCCTTTGAAACACACACAAAAAAGTCAACTACTTCCCTGCCAGCATACTAAATTGTTAGCTGATTGAATCTCTCTAAAAATACAAAATTACCTAAGTGCCAAATACATAACAAACAAGGGCACACTGTAACTAATGTATTTATAGATAAAGCATTTATGTTCTCACTGGATCATATGGACTATACATTTGACTAAACTTTGGAAATTTGGGAAGATTTGGTTGAGATTAATTTTTTCCCCCTCAAACGGATTGGCCTATTCCTAGCCAAAAACTGAAAACATTTTTTTTGAGGTTTTGTGCTTGTTTTTAGTGTATGTCTCATTTTTACATTCCATTGGGGGGGGGGGGGGGGGGTNTCACTAAAGAAAACTCCCTGGTCAGTTTAAAATGTATACTCTAATATTGAAAGAATATAGTATAAAAAGGCAGTTCTTACACACAACAGCCAGTGTACTAGACCCCTATCATCACACAGGAGTCAGTCAAAGGACCTCTGAATGTTCAGATTTTCCCAAAGCATTATAATTGCAAAAATACCTTTACTGAATAAGGGCCTGACACAAAGTCCATTGATTTCAAAAGGCATCAGATCATGACCTAATTGTGCCCTGGTAAAATTCCTTGTTCAATAAATAACAATGGCTAATATTTACATAGGGCCCAAATTCTGCACAGAGTTATAGTGAGCGCAACCCCACTCCACTGAAGTGAGAATGTGCATGCTAGTGAGTACACAGTCATCTGCAGTAGAAAGTACATAGGGGACACTGGCTCAAGGCACCTTAAATGACTTTTCTTACACTGCCTGCAGTAGTTATCAGTACTGCTTTATTGATCTGCGCACATTCCTTCACGGCTCCCATTTATATTTAGCACATTTGAAAAAGGAAACCTAGCTTTTAAAGGTGATGCTGAAACAGTGTAATTAAATGCAAATCTTACCCTCATGCAACATTATCGAGGTAGAGAAATCACAAAGCACGGAAAGTCAAAAAAATATAAGGTTCCTATAGCAATGACAACTCAGCAGGATACACAGAACTAGTACTTACGCTATAATAAGGTCATTAAAGAAGCCATGTAAAGAAAATAAGAACTTCTTCAAATGATGGAACAAAGGTGCTAGTACAAGGCTGTCTTTGAACTTAGGTAACTCCCACAATGCAGTCCAAACTGCGTATCTAACATGCCATGATGATACCCTTCACACGAACAGCTGTGACGGAGATGAGCGATGGCAGATCTGTCACCATAATACATTCATCCCAAGGGGACTTCTGCATCTGTAATATAGTTCAGTATTTTTCTGGCACTTCTAGAACTACTGAAGTAGGTGAGTGTCACTTTCAACACCTAAAAGTCTGGAAGATGAGAGAACTGCTTCAAATGAAGTTAAAAAGCAACAACCACCAGTAAGCTCTGTAGCGTTGGATAAGGATGAAACTTATAGGCTTCATGGGAACTAAATAGGTGTTTCATACTGATTTATTTCCCTGCTACAGAATGCTATATGTGGTCTTAAACATTATGTGAACAATTGGTTTTCCAGTAAATGCTGAAGGAGCTCTCCATAAGGGTTTGCTCAAAACTCAAACTATATCTCTGCCGAGGAATAGGTGCAATTGTTCATTGTAGGGTCTGACTGAGTGAAGTCAATGAAGTCAATAGCCCCTTCCATTACTGGTTCATGGTGGTGCCCATATGAATGAGAACTGCGTCTATCAGATACTCTTCATGCTGAGGCTTATTCCTCCATTGCTGTAATAATTGCCTCTGATGCGCCCTCATTTAAACTTTCTGTTCTATATCAAGCCTGCTGTTGATGATGCTGTTCTCTCTGGCCTGCTGCCTGGCTTAAATGCCATCATGCTCCTCTTTAAAACAAATACTGTCACTTCTTTAGTTTGCTTTGTAACAGTCATCTGGACATGTGGTTAGAAAGTCAAGTACATATACATAAGAGAATGCACTGTCTCTATTCAGCAGAAGGAATTATGGACAGAAACACTAGGGTCAGTGGCATAATAAATGCCTGAACCTATGGCACCTTTATCTCCTTCCCCACAAAATCCCAGTAAAAATTATTTCACACATATGCTTGAAATATATTAAGCCCCATGTTTTGAAAATAGGTCTCTTTTCCTGTTTCTGCGTGTTTAAAATAAAAACAAAAACAAACCCCAGCTGCTCCAAAATTTGGCCAACATGTGCTATTTCAGTGACACAGGATGACCTGAAATTAAAGGGTGAAAATGAGGGTGTGACGGGGTCTGCTCACCCCACACTAGCCCAGACAGGGTTAAGCCCATATTATTGACAGTGGAAGTTCCGCCTCCCCAGCAGGACTGGGCATGCTCCAAATGCTCTAGCAGTATAAAGGGAGGGAGCCCAGCTCATTCTGGGCTGGAAGCCGCAGGGAAAGGACCTCTGTGGAGGGCCAGCCACAGCCCCGGACTGCGCCGGGAATCAGAGCCTCCCTGGGCCCGCCTGAACCCCAGTGACTGGAGGAGCCACCGGAGGCGACCGGCCCAACTGACCACAGAGAACCCGACATCTCATGGGAGACCCCAATGCAGAAACTGGTAGGAAGTGACCCAGGGAGGGTGACGGAGTGGTATCTCCCACCCGGGAAACCTCAGCGTGTTTCAGTAGGACCCTTCCGCTGAGTCAGTGGCAAGTTGCTACGCCACTGTTAGGGCCCTGGGTCAGGGCCCGGGCCCCCCTACTGGGGCCACCACACCCCTTGGTGGGCGCCCCACCCCCATAGACTCTGGCTGCTAGGCCACGCCGCCCTGTACCCAAGGGCTGCTTTATAGACTCTGGCTGCTAGGCCACGCTGCCCTGCACCCAAGGGCTGCTTTATAGACTCTGGCCGCTAGGCCACACCGCCCTGCACCCAAGGGCTGCTCCATAGACTCTGGCCGCTAGGCCACGCTGCCCTGCACCCAAGGGCTGCTCCATAGACTCTGGCCACTAGGCCACGCTGCCCTGACCCTAGGGGCGTAGACCGTCAGAGGGAAATATCACACAAAAATTGTCACTGCTAATGCACAGATCTATTTACAAGGAGTTGGCAGAACACCCACAGAGTTACTGTGCAAGCAAATTCAGATAAAGTCATCTTAAATCTACCACTTCCTTCATGTTGTTCATCGGAGAGTGCCAATAAATTATGTATAGTTTGAAAAATACAAGATAGTCTGCAAGCTGACTACAGTTAGAAGGCATTTATTGAAGGGAAGCAGCAGGGCATTATAGTCTACTCTTGAGAAACCAGGAGTGAGGATAGGAGAGGGTTTTAGATTGTGTTGGCATCTACTCTGGTGTGGCCAAGGACCACTCATGGAAGCAGTTCCCCAATTTTCCCAAGTCCAGACTGTCAAAAAGTGGCTGGTGATTTTGAGTTCCTCAGTATTTGGATGTCCAACTTGAGACACCTTAGGGGGTCTTGACTGTCAGAAAGTTCTGAGCACACACCCGCTGAAAATGAGGCTCCTTTGTGGTGTCCCAAATGCTGAGACACCCAGAATCAGTAGTCACTTTTTAAAATCTTGTCTTTAAAATACAAATAATTGCTACCTCACGGAGTGTTGTGATGCTTAATTCAATTAAATAGCAGGGCTCTTTGAGATCATTGGATGGCAGTCACTACAGAAATGTAAAGTTTTATTATTATAAACAAAGTCTGAAGTATGAAGCAGCACATGCAGCATAAATACTAAAAGGCTAATCTGTTACCAAAAACCACCACCTGGCACTTTCTCTTTCAGAATCTCTATTCATCTCACCATCAACCATCTCAGTTTTTTTGTTTGGTTGGGGTCTTTTTGTTTGGCTGGGGTTTTTGTTTGTTTGTTTTTTATTTGAATTAGGCACTCAGTTGGCACAGGACTTTTTATTTCTTTCTAAAGCCCAGAGTGATTCTGAGCTGGACGATTACAATGGAGCTCTGTGATTCTGCAGATAGCATTATATGTTGTTTTGTTTTTTTATCAAGGCAAAATTTCTTGCATCAAAGTATGATAAATCTTTAATAACTTTCTTTTCTTCATTTATTTAAATCTCTCTCAGCACTGGTTGCTGTTTGAAAGAAGAATTTCTTCAAGTGCTCTTCAACTGAGTCATGTTCAGTTACCTTGCCAGGTATTGGTCTTACTCTTGAATTTTCTTTTTCAGCTGTGGATTTTTCTCTGATTCTGTATTTATTGATCCCCCCCCCCCCTTCCCTTGTGAAAATTGAAGCCTTTTGATCCTCTGTAATTCACTTTGGTTATTTCAGCTTTTATTTGCTTGCAAAAATATTCTCTTTCCCCACACGCAACCTCTGGCCCTTTGTGGGTAATCAGAAAGAAAGAGCAGCAACTTGAAATATACACATATACAAGGAAAGGATCACAGTATGGTTTCCAGTGGAATTCACATGTGGTGATTTTCCTCACTTGATGCATCAAAGAAGAGAGATGATGTTAAGCATTGCTGTTTCTTGGGTTGGTTAGAGGTGGCTCCAGATATAGTTTACCCAACATTTCAATTCAACGGCTTTATCTTTATTTTCACTGGATTGGTTTCTCTGTATAGCTAGATGCATGGGTTGACTGCAAAGTGTTCAGCAAAGAACCATCTGTACAAAATAAAACAAAACAGTACGTGCTCCATTGCACATCTGGTTAGAAGGGATTCTTTGACTCCGATTTCTCAAAGATATCAAGCAAGGACAAGTGGAAATCTCTCTTTTTGATTGTCTGAGACAATTGTGTACTTCAGCTTGGCTTGCAGACTTCACACTGTATTCAACAAAGAAATAGCCCCTTCCATTACTGGTTCATGGTGGTGCCCATATGAATGAGAACTGCGTCTATCAGATACTCTTCATGCTGAGGCTTATTCCTCCATTGCTGTAATAATTGCCTCTGATGCTCCCTCATCTTCCCTGAACCATTCTTTTTAGGTGACAAATCTGAGGAACTGTCCCAGATTGAGGTGTCATTAAAGGAGGGTTTGGAACAAATCGATAAACTAAACTGTAATAAGTCAACAGGACCAGGTGGTATTCACCCAAGAGTTCTGAAGGAACTCAAACGTGAAATTGCAGAACTACTAACTGTAGTCTGTAACCTATCATTTAAATCAGCTTCTGTACCAAATGACTGGAGAATAGCTAATGTGATGCCAATTTTTAAAAAGGGCTCCAGAGGTGATCCCAGCAATTACAGGCTGGTAAGTCTGACTTCAGTACTAGGGAAACTGGTTGAAACTATAGTCAAGAACAAAATGATCAGATAGATAAACATAGATAAACATAATTTGTTGAGGAAGAGTCAACATGGTTTTCGTAAAGGGAAATCATGCCTCACCAATCTGTTAGAATTCTTTGAGGGGGTCAACGAGCATGTGGACCAAGGGGATCCAGTGGATACAGTGTACTTAGATTTTCAGAAAGCCTTTGATAAGGTCCCTCACCAAAGGCTCTTAAGCAAAGTAAGCTGTCATGGAATAAGAGGGAAGGTCCTCTCATGGATTGGTAACTGGTTAAAAGATAGGATTCAAAGGGTAGGAATAAATGGTCAATTTTCAGAATGGAGAGAGGTAAATAGTCGTGTCCCCCAGGGGTATGTACTGGGACCTCTTCAACATTCATAAATAATCGGGAAAAAGGGGTAAACAGCAAGGTGGTAACATTTGCAGATGATACAAAACTATTCAAGATAGTTAAGTCCCAGACAGACTGCGAAGAGCTACACAAGGATCTCTCAAAACTAGGTGACTGGGCAACAAAATGGTAGATGAAATTCAATGTTGATAAATGCAAAGTAATGCACATTGGAAAACATAATCCCAACTATACATATAAAATGATGGGTCTAAATTAGCTGTTACCACTCAAGAAAGTTCTCTGAAAACACCTACTCAATGTGCAGCGGCAGTCAAAAAAGCAAACAGAATGTTGTGAATCATTAAGAAAGGGATATATAATAAGACAGAAAATATTATATTGCCTCTATATAAATCCATGGTACGCCCACTTCTTGAATCCTGCATGCAGATATGGTCGCCCCATCTCAAAAAAGATATATTGGAATTGGAAAAGGTTCAGAAAAGGGCAACAAAAATGATTAGGGGTATGGAACGGCTTCCATATGAGGAGAGATTAATAAGACTGGGACTTTTCAGCTTGGAAAAGAGACAGCTAAGGGGAGATATGATTGAGATCTATAAAATCATGACTGGTGTAGAGAAAGTAGATAAGTAAGTGTTATTTACTCCTTCTCATAACACAAGAACAAGGGGTCACCCAATGAAATTAATAGGCAGCAGGTTTAAAACAAAAGGATGTATTTTTTCACACAACGCACAGTCAACCTGTGGAACTCTTTGCCAGAGGATGTTGTGAAGTCCAAGACTATAACAGGGTTTAAAAAAAGAACTAGATACATTCATGGAGATCCATCAATGGCTTTTACCCAGGATGGGCAGGGATAGTGTCCCTAGCCTCTGTTTGCCAGAAGCTGGGAATGAGTGACAGGGAATGGATCACTTAATGATTACCTGTTCATTCCCTCTGGGGCACCTGGCATTGGCCACTGTCAGAAGACAGGATACTGGGCTACATGGACTTTTGGTCTGACCCAGTATGGCCGTTCTTATGTTATGTTCTTAACTATTTCATTTCACTTCTTAAAGGAAAAACCTGCTGTTGCAAACAAATTGGTCCAAAGAATTGCTGGTGTTAAGGGGGAGACATATCCACCTAAAGATGGGTTAGACTTGAAACCGGATACTGTACTGAACCGCTGCCTCAGGATACATGAGTGGGCATAGGATATGGAACGCAAAGAGAAATGCAGTTTTTATTTCACAACAGACATACGTTACATGTATAATTTCATTACAAACAAAAAGAGGAACAAAAAATGCAAGTATGTTTGATGTTCAAGAGGAAAATAGGGAGGGTTTTTTTTTGCCAATACATTAGAAACAATGCACAGAACAATGTGTTCATCCTGGAAAAATACGATTCTATTAGTCAAACCAAGCACCACTTTTCGTTGGTCTTTCCTCTTCCTTCAGAAGTGATTCTGATTTTCCATTTAGGAATGTTACTTGCTCATTTCTACCATTTTTCTTTCTCTCTCTCTACATCCCCTCCATTTTTTGCCTACAACTTACTTTTGCTAAGTCCAACACATATGGAAATTCCATGTTGATAAATACTGGGTCAGGAGCAATGTTCGCTCTAACTTTTTCCACCCTTGTGCAGAATGAATTTTGTTATATGCACCAAGATAATGTGCGGATGTGTGCCACCAGTAGAAACAAAAAACCAAGATATAAAATACATATATATTAAGAAGTTACCAGTAGGGATAATTACTCTAGCCAGCACAAGTTAGGCATTTTAGAACTCACTACTCAAACAATTAAGTTTATGTGGAAGAGAAATAAAAATTGTGAAATGCACAGACCAGTCAAAAAACTAAAATAACACGCTTTGGACAACAAAATTACAGAGACTATAAATGCATTGCAGGAAGTACAATAAGTAACAACAACAGTGTTGAGAGCTGTGACAGAAAGAAGGAAAGAAGGAAAGAAAGGAAAGAAGGAAAGAAAGGAAAGTGTGTGTGCTGGCTGCTGGGGAAGTTTCTGAGAGATGCCAGTCCACCATCTATTTAAGGCACTCACTGAAGCTCTCCTCTTCCTGAACCAGGTCCCCCCAACCCCGCTCTGCAGAGATGGGGTACATGGGCAGTGGGGGAGAGAGAGAGTGCACCTGGGCTGCTGGGAAAGTCTGAGAGACCGTGAGCTGTCTCTTTAAGGCACTTACTCACCCGAAGGCTTGTTCAGACCTCAGAGCTGCTGCGAGTTCTGAGCCCTGTCCCCTCTACCCTGCTTTGTGGAGATGGCGTACAGGGGGAGGGGGTGGAGGACACCCTGACATCAGCACCCTCCCCCCCACACACACTGCACAGCCAGCAGGAGGGTCCTAAGAGCAGCTGCAGGAGCAACGTGGCTGCAAAGCAGCGGGAGGGAGGGGCACCTGAACACATTCTGCTGGCTGGACGTGCATGGCTCTGCTAATCAACTGCGTGGCACTTGAATCTCTCCTGGGCAGCTGCCCACCCGCACAGCTTACAGGGAACACAGGTCACGAGAGCACTCAATATGTGCCACATAAGTGAGATATGGAAGAGACAGTATTAGGTCACCTGCTCCATCTCCTTTTCCATAAAGCATTGTTCCCTATAGTACATATTTTTCAGTATTTTATCCAGAGTAATTTTTAATATTTCAGGCAATTAGGCACCGACCATTTTCCTTGGGAGACGGTGAACATCTTTAGCCATTCTAAGCAATAACACTTCCTTACTGGTATTTATACCAATCTATTTGTAGACTGTTAAATCCCTTCCTTAATCCTCTCTTAGCCTATAAATTCATGCTCAGCTCCTTCAGGTCAACATTTTCAAAAGTGCACATCCCATTTAGCTGCACTAATGCCACAGTGTGTGTGTCTTCAAGTTGCAGTTTGGACACACAAGTGTGTACATGCAATCACTAACATACACATGTGAATTGGGGTATTTGCACACCTCCCCTGGTGGTACACAAAAATGCACATATACTTCTGGATATTTGGTCTCAGTCTTTCCCCACAGGTCAGTCTTTTTCAGCCTCCTAACTCAATCTAAGTGGTTTTGTTTTTGTTTTGTTTTTGTTTTTTAAAACTCCCTTGAGTTTGTCTCTATCTTTCCAGTGTTGTGGTGCCCCGAATTGAATGCAATATGCTAGGTACATTTGCACCACAGCAAGAGAAGACCACCAACACCTTCCTTGTTTTGTAACATGGCATTTCTGGATATGCCACCCAAAACTGCATTAGCACTTTTTATTTTTTTGCTGCCACAGAGCATTCATGTCCAATTTCTTGTCCACTGTTACACACAATGATCTTTCAGCACTATTGGTTCCCAAGGTTTCCCCAATTCATTGTTCTTTTTGCAGTGCTTGAATTGAGCAGATATAGCTCATGCCAAGATACTAGCCTTTTTTCATGCTTTCCCACAATCCTGAGTGAGTTGGTAATAGCTATTTTAAAATAAATGTTGTGTTAATTTAGTGCTCAGGAAAGATATCCTATTCAGAACCCTGGTGTTTGCAGTCCTCTGTTTATTCCCTATCCCATTAATGTTCCTCTTCTGCAGTGGGGAAAAGGTAGTTCAATTCTATGGCCATTCATTCCTAGGCTTCTCTGCTGAGGCTGCCAGTGATGGTGTCAGTTACTGTCACAGGTCAGGATTGTTTTTGTGTATACAAGTCCAGTGGGAACTGAACTAAGACTGACACTTCATCTGGGTTACTGATCAGTGGTCAGATAACAGCTTTCAACAACCAAACAGGGTCTGGATTTGAACCCATGACCACAGTTGCCAACTTTCATGCAGTAAATAAGCACTCTGACTTTCACAATAAGCCAAAAATCAAGCTAATCCCATTTCAAAACAAGGCCAAAACAAGCCAGTCCCTAAGAAGCTCAACACTATGACTAGATCCCCCCAGCATGCAGTCTGGGACTGTGGTGGGCCCGCTGTGCACGCCTGACTCTCCCCCCTCGCCTCTGCTTCCCCCCCCCCTTGCCGGGAGCTGATAAAAAAAAAAAAAACAAGCTACAAGTTAAACAAGCTACAAGCAAAAAACTAGCCAACAAGCAACTCACAAGCCAAAAACAAGCCCAATTTCTGCAGGGTTTTTTTGTGGGTTTGGCATGTCTGCCCATGACCTAGACATAACAGACTTTGTATTACATTATCAAAACTCCTGAGCAATGAAGTCTCCAGAAAGCACAGACTTACTCATTGTCAAAACAAGTGCTTAGTCTTGGGTAACGGAGCTGCAGCATTGGCTGCTGGTAGTTAAGAATACATTCTCCTTTGAAGGAAATATCCATTTATAGCCATAAAATAACTATCTACAAAGCTTTGTTACAATTTCAAAAGGTTCAGTTCAGCTAAGGGCCCCAAGTTGAAGTGCTCACTCATCCTAATTACCTGAACCTCTTGGGCCCACATGAATTAGTGGCCAAAGGAACCCTTGAGGTTAATATTTTGACATTAAGAAACCAATAGCTCTGTGTAACAGACAGGAAGAGGGGATTGCAAATTAATTATTAGCTTGACATTTAATCTGAATAAATGAAAAATGCCAGAATGATTGAAGTTTATGTACTTAAGATGAAGAAGCAAGAATGACAGAAGGTGCCTAACTCTTGAGGATTCAAAATTTGTTTTCATTCCACATTTGAACAAAAACAAAACTTTTCAAATGCTTTCACAAAAATAGAATTTGTATTAAGCGTGTGCCCGTGTCTGTCGATCTCCAACCTGGTGGGTAGGGCACTGGCCTGGGATGTCGGAGATCCAGGTTCAAGTCCCTGCACTGCCTGATTCAATAGGATCTGAGATGAAAAATTCTGGGTGGGTATGGAGTCTCTCCCTCCCAACCCAAAAAACTTCCCACCTAAAGTTTCATGAGACCAATATGTCTCCACGAAACATTTCAGCTTAGAGAAAACAGCATACTTTGGCTGATCAGCTCTATATCATATTTCTCTCAAATCATATTTTGGCCAATGCCAGACATGTAACTGTTCGTTCCTACCTCAACTCTATTGCTGACTTGTTTGGTTAAGTACAATTAAGACCAAATAGGTAATCAGGATGTGGATACTCATCTTCCTGACAAATATTATTCATCTTCCCCACTCCCGGTGCCCCAGGCAATGCACTTTTCCTAGAGTCCCTCAGGGCTATTGCCAAGGCTATTTTCTAAGAGCTGAACATACAGGATCTACTAATTGACAGAACTAGTTTTCAATCAATGAAGACAGCTTTTATTAATGTTTATGAAACTGTCTTTAGCAACTTTTCTCTCTCTCTCTTGAGCCTGGCTTTAAAATGAACCTCTTGATTTTTAAATAATCCACTATTTACTACTCAAATATGTTGCACTTTTTCCTCTGCCTCACTTTTAAAATCCCACATAGCAATTCACATTAATCGTGCCCTCCGTAGAATTTCTTCGGGGGCACAATTTATATGAATTTGCTTCATCCTACGATGGCTGATATGGATTGGACTGGACTGAGTCTCTGATTCAACCTCTCACACACTTTGTCTTTATCCACTGGCCAGGCCTAATAAATGGGCCTTTGTCAGTAAAATAGGCCATGCTCCTTGAGCTGAACATGCTTTGACTTTTAACCCAATAAAGAAAGACATTTCCTCTCTTGAGTGGAAAGTTGTGCTAATATTAATGGGGAAAGTAGCTTGCATTGGTCAAGCTCTGCCTTCTGCAGATGGCTCCACAGGATGACACTTCATAAAACATCATTTCTCTGCTAAGCTGCATAGCACCGCTGGTGCTCCAAACATATTGTTTACCTCACAGAGAAGCGAGTTCTAAAGGTGAAAATCAAGGATGGGCCATTTCCGAGGAAAGAGCAGATGGTGCGACCACTTTGGGTAACATTCACCATGTGAGTGACTGCATCGGGCTCCCAAGCAAACCACTTGCCACTTAAACGTTGATTTGGCTGCTTGATCTGTACTTTTCCGCGGTATGTTGCCAGCATTCTGAATTGTCAGGTTCCTGCACAAAATGCTTGGCTGAGCAGCTGCTGCCTGAGAGAATTTAACCAGTTGCCACAGAACAAGCCTCACCTGCTACTCTGATCAGCTTGATTGCGATGATGATGTTCATTGGCACCCCTTTCTGTATTTTGCCTCCTAGCTGACTCATTCCAGTTACCGGATACATTTCATTTTAAAAGCTATTACTAGTCCTATCAGGAAAAGAAAGATAGGAAGGTTAGACGTCTATCACCCAGAGAAAGTATGCTGAGTTTTATGAATAAAGTCCAAGGAAAAAGCTTTGCACTGGGAAATGCACTGTTTATTCAGGATTATTTCCTCTATTAGACCTATAGAAGTACATTTAGAAACCAAGGCCAAAATTTGCAAAGCTGTGCACCTAAAATTAGGTTCCTCAGTCCATATTTAGGTATCTAAATAGAAGGGACCTGGTTTTCAGAGGTTTCAAGTGTTTCCAATAATTATTATATATATTTCAGTAGCACCTTGGAACCCGTCATGGACCAGGACCCCATTGTGCTAGGTGCTGAAAAACACACAACAAAGGGATGGCTCCTGCCCCAAAGAACTACTACTTACAATCTCAGGGCTGGTCTACACTACACCGTTAGGTTGACTTAAGGCAGCTTACCTCAACCTAATTTTGGCATTGCCTACAGTACAGCCCTCCTCCCGCCGATGTAATTGCCGTACTACACTGACATAACTACTCCACCTCCATGAGAGGCGCAAGGATTATGTCATAGAATCATAGAATATCAGGGTTGGAAGGNACCGATGTAAATGCCGTACTACACTGACATAACTACGCCACCTCCATGAGAGGCGCAAGGATTATGTCATAGAATCATAGAATATCAGGGTTGGAAGGGACCTCAGGAGGACAGCTAGTCCAACCCCCTGCTCAAAGCAGGACCTAAGCCCAACTAAATCATCCCAACCAGGGCTTTGTCAAGCCTGACCTTAAAAACCTCTAAGGAAGGAGATTCCACCACCTCCCTAGGTAACCCATTCCAGTGCTTCACCACCCTCCTATGTCACTGTAGTTAGGCAGATGCAGTGCCGGTGTAGACACTGCATCCCTTACATCTGCTATTGGCTGTCTTGTCAATTTCATGGCAGGAGCCCTGGTGACTGCAGACCCTGCTCCCAGCTGGGATTCAGGGCAAGAAACCCCGGTGCCACCCCTCCCCATGCCTGCCCACACCCTGCCGTGAAATTGACAAGACTTCCCGGCTCCCAGCTGGGAGGGGGGGGTGAGGGGCAGAGGGGAAGCCAAGGCAGCTGGACCCCACTCCCTGGGGGTGAGAAGTCCCGGGCTGCTTCCCCCAGCTCCTGGTGGGGAACAGGGAATCGATGGGGGGGGAGGCGCAGCCCTTCCAGCCTGATGCCATCTGCTCATTTTTACAAGTATACTCTCCACTCCATCATCTAAGTCATTAATGAAAATACTATATAGTACTAGACTCTGGACAGACCCTGTGGGACCCCACTGGATACGTCATCCCAATTTAAGTGAATCATTGATAACTACTCTGAGCATGATCTTTCAACCAGTTATGCACCCACTTTATAATAATTTCGTCTAAAGCACATTGCTTTTGAGAATGTCATGTGGAACTGTGTAAAAAGCCTTACTAAGATCAAGATATATCACATCTACTGCTTCTCTACAGTAGACAGTAACCTTGTCAAAGGAGGAAATTAGGTTGGTTTGGCATGATTTGTTCTTGGCAAATCCAGGTGCCTACAAATTTATTATTTAATATTAGTTCCAGTATCTTTCCAGGTAGCAAAATTAGGCTGACTAATCTAATTCCCTGGATTCTCTTTGTTCCCCTTTAAAGATAGGTACATTTGCTAGTCACCAGTCCAGCTGACCTCACCTGTCCTCCATGAGTTCTCAAAAATAATCTCTAACAGTTCTGAAATTTCATCAGCTAATTCCCTACATACCTTAGGGTGAATTTGGTCAGGCCCTGCTGACTTGAATACATCTGACCTTGTCTACATTTTATTTAACCTATTCTTTCCCTATTCTAGCTTGGGTTCCTTCCCCCTTATTAATATTAATTGTGTTAAGCATTTGATCACAACCTTTTTAGTGAAGACTGAAGCAAAATAGGTATTAAACACCTCATCCTTCTTGACGTCATCAATTATTAACTTTCCTTCCCCGCTAAGTAGTGAACCTACACCTTCCTTCATCCTTCTCTGGTGCCTAATCCATTTACAGACCCTTTACTTATTGCCTGATATGTCCCTTGTCCCTACATGCTTGTTGGATTTCTTTTCTGATTTTCAGGTCATTAGAGACCTCCTGATGGAGCTATATTGGCCTCTTACTATTCTTCCTATCTTTCCTTCACAAGATAGTTTGCTGTTGTGCCTTTAATATTGCGTCTCTGAGAAACTGCCAGCTCTTCTGAACTCCTTGTTCTTTATACTGACTTGAACTTTAGAAATCCATGTAATAAACAAAACAATTTTATGTACGTCAAAATTAGACATTAAAGTGCTGCATTCATATAGCATTAAAAGTTTATTCTTATCTCAGCTACAGAATTTAACATTATCAGAGCCTTTCTCATTAGAAATGCTAAGCCCTCATGAACAGTATTACAGTGCTGTAGTGTTTATGATTATTATTTTATCCTACTCATTAATAATTGTCATGCACATACCTTGCTGTGGTTGTACTGACAGTATATTTCTGTTCTGTTTATTTCTGAGCAAAATTAAATTAACCTAAAGTTTAAGAAACTCAATAAATATCAATCACATGAATACCAGCCAGATAACAATAGCAATCTACAAATGCCAAAAAGTTAATTATCTAAATATTTTCAGATTTGTAAGATGTCAGAAAAATAATAGAATTTATTGAAATGAAACAGGGAGCTAAAGAGAGAAAAAAGAGAATATACAGCAATTTCAGAGGCATTCAAAATTTGGACCCTGTTCACATTTTTCACATGAAACTTTTAAGAATTAATAGCATGCTAGCTTACCAGCCATATAATTTTACTGATACAGAACCAGCACCCTAGAGCTCCCTTCTCCTTTTTATATTCAGGGATAGTGGAATGAGAGGGCATTTCCCATGGCACTAGGAGTTTCTGAGTCTTGGGAGATAAGGGGTGATACTTGGGGTGGAAGAAAATCTCCCACCCTGAGACAGCCTTCTGCAGATGTAGGACCATTGTAGGAGCTTCCTGTGAAAGATATGAGATAAGGCAATTTCCTGCAATGTCTTCACGAGATCTTACTGTATTAAGTTTATGTATCATTGTGGGACAGAGATTGTATGTATTTCCATGGGAAAGGGTAACCACAGCTCCTTGAGAAACAAAGAACAGCTGGGGGTGATGAGGCAAATTCACTCAGGTTGTAATACCTCCAGAGAAGTACCACCACCTGGAGACACCCACCTATACTAGTTCAAACTGGATTCTTCAGAGACCAACAAACCAAGAAAGGACTGCTCATTATGTACATACATCCTTCTGGAAGATAAAATAATCCCTTAAAAGATACTTAATATAGTTGGTTATAAAATATAATATATTTTATTGTATAGAGAGAGTGAGGCTGCTCTCCTTTATAGAAGTGTAAATCCATAGCAAATTTTAGTGGAGGTTAGTGAAGTTACACAGCAGTTGAATTTGGCTCAATGATTCCAAGTCTATCATTCAAACTGTTCATGGCCCAAATTCTCTCTCTCAATATTCTGCTCCCTCTGTGAATTCTTCAAACACAAAATAATTTGTGTTCTCATAGCAGTTTGGCTTTCTGAGGTTTCAGGTTCATTTTGGATGGAATTGTCTTCAGTTCCAGCTGCTGAGACAGATGAGATTTCAAGTGAATGAGCCCATTCTCTCCTGAACCTACTCTGTAGTGCTGCCTCCTGTAATTATTAGAATGATGTGCTGAGGTATCAATAATTCTGTGTGATTTCATTCTAGCCATCCACCCACTTGGAGTAGAAATCTTCACTAGGCATCCGCCCACTCGGAATCCTCACCAATCTATCAGATGGCTCTTTTTACCTTCCCGTTTTCTAAGTATATCATATGCCCAGACATAAGTCACAAATACTATCTGAAGATCACTATAGCAGAGTTAATTTAACATTAGGCGTGCCTCTGAATTTGTCCAAATGCATCTCCCTTCGTGGCAGCACACCTCACACTACAAGATCTACATAATGTACACAACATCATCTGTTGATTAATAACGGGAAAGTTCACAGAGGATACCACATAGGCAATCTGTTGAGCATATAATACATTTCCTAGTTTAGGCTTAATAAACCACAAGAAATCCATAATGTAGCTATCACACAGGAGTTAATCTGAGAACAGACTTAAAGCAGGTACTTCCACAAAAAGATAAAGTTATCACACTTCACTTCAAAGGCTTTATCTACCATTCAAAACGGAAAAGACTGCCACCAGAATATGCCTCAGACTCTTTGAACTAATGGCCTCTCTTGTCTGCTTAGCATCTTTTTTGTAGAAAATTTTATTAAATTTTCTGTAATAGATCATACAAAACACCGGTGTAAGATGATTACGAAGTAGAAAGGTTAGTAAATATTATATTACACTGTCATTTTGGCCCAAAATCTCTCTTTGAAAGGTTAGTTTTAAACACTGAATACATGAGGTGGGGAGGAAGAAAGAAAGTACAAATGTAAGCGTAGAGGCAGAAAAGAAAGGAGAGATAATGATAAAGTTATATCCTTGTATCATTAGTATCACTAAGATTTTATTAAAACCTAGCATCATGGCTAGGTACATGGAAGTGGCAAATAGGCCCTTTTAGTACTTTCAATAGATCTCCCCTGTATACATTGCTATTATTTTTACTTAGCAAGTCAAAAGCATACTACAATCATTAGACCATAAGATGACATGTACCCTTTGCACTCTTCACAAGTCAGAAACATATCTGTTATTAACCAGTTGCTCAGTCTCAAGCAGCAGAGAGAGGGGGAAGGACCCACCACAGGCAACATACAATGATGGCCAAATGGCATGGAATTTTAGATGAGAAAGCAATTTCAAGAAGGAACTCAAGCAGCAGTTATCTCCAACAAACATGAGAAGCAAGGTCATATTAAGGTTTGCAAGGAGATGTGCAATATTTCGCAAGGTTGACAGCCAGGAAAGTATAAACCTGGCATCTTGTGGAACACTAATATTTGGGAGGGTAGCTTCAGCATTACAAACCAAAGACAGCATATTTATATTGATCAAAGTAAGCATCTACCTAACAGAACTCTTGCTAGCCATATCAAGAAGAAAGTGGCATATTTCCTTTTCAGATCCCCATTACTGCTGGCAGAATGGAGGCTGGAAGACAAAATACATTTTCAGTCACAAAAGTCCTCAAGCTGGAAAGAATGATTCCACAGACACAATCAAATGAGCCTCCTCAAATAAGTGAAAAAGGTTTTCAGCTTTTGGCCACCATTAAAAAAAAAAAAAAAAAAAAAAAAGACATTCAGACAGTACCTGCCTTGTTATTTTAAACTAGTCAGAACTCTTCTATGACGACTGTCAAGCTGTCTGGAGTTACTCAAGGGCTTGAGTTTCCAAACTCAGGCAGACTGTTAAGCAGCAGGGCACAAACCCCAAACTGGCTGTGAATTCTATACTTATATTTCACCAACCAAGTATCAAGTGTAAACTCCTCAGGCACTATAAAAGACTGACCCTGGAGTCAACAGCCAGTCGCTTAGGGTACTTCAGTCTATCTTGCCACCTGTGCAAGCTTGCCTTTGCAATAGATGGTCCATTACACCAAAAATCACAACAATATTCAGGTTATTGCCAGTCACAAAGAACCAGTCACTTACCCCAGGTCAATTGTACCTATACCAAAGACAATACTGGTAACCAATCCTATAATAAATTAATTAAAGATTTATTAACTAAGAGAAAGAAATGAAAGAGATTTACAAGGTTAAAGCAAGTACAATACAAATGAGCTATGGGCTTAGCTTTCAAAGGGTTGTTCAAAAGGAAGCTGCTGTAATATGCCAGCGCTACATGTCCTTTAGGGCTAACTGAGGCTAAATAATGACAGGTTTCAGAGTAATAGCCGTGTTAGTCTGTATCTGCAAAAAGAATAGGAGTACTTGTGGCACCTTAGAGACTAACAAATTTATTGTAGCATAAGCTTTCGTGGGCTACAGCTCACTTCATTGGATGCATGTAGTTGAAAATACAGAAAAGATATATATATATATACACACCTGAAACAATGGGTGTTACCATACACATTATAAGGAGAGTGATCAGTTGTCAGCAGGAGAGAAAAATAAGTGTTTGTAGTGGTAATGAAATGGGCCATTGTTTCATGTGTATATATATATCTTCCTTCTGTATTTTCCACTACATGCATCCGATGAAGTGAGCTGTAGCCCACGAAAGCTTATGCTACAATAAATTTGTTAGTCTCGGTGCCACAAGTACTCCTGTTCTTTTTGAGGCTAAATAGTTGGGGATCTCTTCCTATGCTCAGAAATCTTGCTCTCCCCCAAAGCCCAAGCAGCATAGAGATACAATTTCTCCTTGTTCAGGATTTTTATTCCCTCCCCCCAGAGTTCAAGCTGATGTGACAAGTCCACGTGCACGTCTCTTTGTGTGTGGGGGGTGGGGGAGGAAGGGAGCAATCAACAAAGTCTTTGTTCTTTGATGTTTCACAATGGCTTATTTGGTTTCAATCAGTCTTCTTGTGGGCAGGACCTAACACCTGCTGTAGGAAGCCAGGATTTTACATTAGTTAATGCTTCTTTCCTGTTTGGTGAGTTACAGAAGTTTACAAAGCAAACAGTTCATATAACCTTATAACATGGGGTACATATGTTATAAGTGAGATTACTACATGCGACATCCTACGAGCATTTCATAAAGTCAAAACTTTGAGGCCACACACAATTTCTAAGATGGGGCTTAGTTATACCCTTAGCTTCTCTCTCACAACAGGCTTCGAGTGTGAACCTCGCATGGCAATTTCCCACAATATGGGCATTATACAAAGACTAGTGATGTCACAGGAAAGACTCCCAATGACTTAGTCTTTGGATCAGGTCATATTCCTGTCTCAAATAGCTGCTATTGTCCACTCTCCTCCAGGAGCACGGAATTCACTCCATATTTTTAAACAGAAATTTTTTAAAAATCTCTTTGTATACATTCCTTTTCCATGTTAAATCATTGTATATACACCACACATCCTTTACCAGCTCTTGGATCAGAGAGCAGCATTCACTAAGTATTTTTGCCCACTGCTTGCACTGAGGGTGAAGAAAATATAAAAAAGTGACTTCTTTTGCTATTCTATTTCCCCCTCACTTGTCACTCCCTATGTGCCCTGTAAAAACGCTGTCAGCTGGCACCCCCTCCACAACTGAGTTGAGTTTTGCTGGAATTTTTAGGACAAGGCTTCAGAATATGGGATATTTTACACATGAATAAAAACAAGCACACTAGATAAAAGTCTCAGCTCTGTGGGGCTTTAGCTATCCCAATCTTTAAACAAGAAAAAAATGAACATCGGTGCTCTTCTGCAGATCTATAGCTGAAAAATACTTCAAAAAAGTGGCAAAAACTCTAGCCAGGACTGGAACAGGAAATGTCGAGAGAGAAAGACTATTTTCACAGTATTTGTTGCTGTTCTCTAAAAAGGATTGTAGGGCAATTAGGCCCATCAGACTGCTCCTTGAAGAGAGAGAAAGGGCAAAGAGCCTGCTGAGCCCATATGAAAAAAGAAGGGAGAAATGGGCTTACCAAGCCTCCATAAGGGGTTTTATGACTGGGGAGGGGAAAAAATCAGGTCTCAAGGAGGCCCCTGAACATGCCAGAGGGGACATTAGATTCACTGGTTACTGCTGCAAAGTCTTGAAACAGAAGTTACGGGCCATTGGAATTCCCCCAAGACAACATAGGGGAGCCAACGCTATTTGTGGCCAGAGAAGTTGTATGAAGGTAGAAGGCGAGTCCTAGGGTCTATTAAAGGAAGCACATTGTGTAGTGATGTCTGCAAGTACCCTTCCATAGTTTTTGATAATCCAGGTAAAATTTAGGCAAAAGTGACTCAGAAATCTCACAGCATTTTCATTCATTTCACACAATTGTATTCAAATGCCTCCTAGTATGCACTCTTCAGGTTCATCCTGACATTGTATATCTTTTCGAATGGAAAAACAAAGCAAATAAACAGCTCCTAGAGGGATTTATTCCATAATTTGCTTCCAGGCCCTCTGCTGTTAAGAGCTGTACTGAAACAACACAGCTTCATAAGCCTGCAATTTATATTTCAGGAGGCTAGGGTCACATGATTTCTAGGTACATGCCCCTCCTTCTTAAAGAGCAAGACCAAAAGCCCAACAGGCATCTTCTCTTACATCCTTGTTAAGTCAACAGCAAGTAGTATTCTAATAAAATAATTCTCTCACTTTTAAACGGAGGGCACTTTAATCAACTAGTAAGTGTTTTCAAAATGTACGTCACGTTTGCTCAATATTTCTTATCGTGTGATAATAGGTGCAGTTTTGGGGGATTTAAGGCTTTTTTTGTTTGCTTCTGGTTTTAATTTACACTAATGATCTCTATTGGCACTGCACACTCATGCCTATGATTAGATGATTTCTCTTTCAACATGTGATCTCCCAGTGTTCTATTGTTTCAACATGATGTAGGACTGGGTGAAGATTCTGAATGTGGGCACAATCCTATTCACTTCAAAATAAATTGTAGTAGTTGGAGAAACAGAATTTGACCCCTTAAAGTTTGGGGCTTTATTTATGCATACCATACTCTAAATGCAAATCTTTTGAGGTTCATCCATCATTTATCAGGATTGTCTCAATACTTCATGTTGAACAAAACTCAGATGGTCTGGGAATTTTATTGGGAAATTAGTTATAAATTAGGCATAATGTCTCTTGCAAGTTTTCCAGTATCCTCCAATTTCAGACAAAATCATAAATACAGGGAGAGCAACTTTTTCCCCTGGTTGCTCAGTGATGGATGAAAGATAAAGTACAGAAGGACTTGAGTGAGTGAATGTATGTGAATATATATAAAGTTATGAGAACTTTTTTGAAACTCAAAGATCTGGGTTCAGTTCAAGCTTTGGATGAAGGTTCAGGACAATTCTTGTTCTGATTGAATTGGTTCACTGCTAAAGAGTCTGAATGCAACTTGAAAACAAGGGGGCTTCAATACAGCCCTAACGCACAGTGAAGATGAATAAAAGTGAACCAAAAGGAGAATGACAGATGGGTAATGATTGATAAGCTGGGGGTTTGATGATGGCTTTGCGTGTACAATAAAATGAATAATTAAAAATGCTTAACGAATAACAAAATATGTATCTGCAAGATCAGTCTAGCTTTTTTGGATAAACAGCAAGAGATTTATAATGCCGCGACTACAGATTTACCCAATAGACTTTGAAGGAGCTGTTTAATCTCTGTGGTAGACACTGCTTTCTAATGTCTAATTATATATGTACTTGAGTCACTAATATGCATTTTACAAACTATCTACTTGCATATTTATTTACCAAAATGGTCTCTTCCTTGCTAGAGGCACAGTCATTCCTCCAAGGAACAACGTGGGTGGCAGGACATGTATACACAACTTTTAGTCATTCAGTAAGTTATGCAGTTGAATTCAGTTAATCATGAATTCTCCATCCATGGAGGTATATTCCAATAGACTAAGCATCCCTAGAAGAAGTTGGGGTTCATCTGCAACAGGCAGTCTGAACTGATAAATCAGATGCATTTTGTAACCTTACGTAAAGAAAAATAAGGAAAATTAATAGAAAGCCAAACACTGACATAATATTAATGTAGTAACAAATCCCAGGGAATTCAAACTTAATACTCTCACTATACAGTCTGGGGCTGATTTACCAGTGGCTTGCACACTGTATAGTCATATCCATTTGTGTAAAGCGAGTACCAGAATATAACATATTACAACAGCTTTGCACTGGTATAAATGACTACATACATAAGATGCAAGACTGGTGACAAACTCTGAAATGTTGAAACACCTGTCCTCATCCAAAGCCTGGCCTCGGTGAGGTATGTTGAGAGCAGAGCAAACAAATGCCTATTACGAAGTTTGGTTTTCCAAACTTGGGGTGGTTTACAACATTCAAATAACCTCAACATTGCTTTAGCATTTCTTACGTTTATTTAATACTGTGCATAAGAAAGCAGTTTTTAAACCACAGTACACCGATACCCTAAGTACCTTGCAGAGAGTTTATACTGCTAAATTCTTTAAGTTTAACTTAGTTTGTTTATTATAATTACTATGTGAATCACAGCATCCTAAGTCATTTATTATTAAAATTGCCTCATGGTGATCAATAGAACAACTTCGGTTTTAATTTTTCACCCCTTTCTGTTTCTTAGAACAGCATTTGGAGTTCAGAGGATAAAGCTCTTGGGAGCGAATATGCAGAAATATTGAAATGTGACCAAAAAAAGAAGCCACATAAAGGCCTAAAGTGGTTCATTTAACAAGTACGATCATCTGAAAGAAAGAAACCAAAGAACTGTTGGGCCGTTTCAATATTAAATGGAAAGCCCTGCTGTTTGTTGGGGAAACTTGCAGCTGAAGTACAACCACTGATTCTCTGATTGGACCAGAATAGAGTAAAGCTGTGTGTCAAAATAATTTACCATCACTTCTTAACCTAACAATAGCATACATAGTGTAATGTGTACACAGAAGGTATATGAAAGAAAGTTAAGTTGGTGTGAGCAGAGAAGCAGCTGCAGCAGGGACCTTCAAGTACTGATGATGCTATCACAATGCTTTCTACAGAAGGATATTGTCCCTCTGTGCTCATAGGCCAATTGCTGCCACCCTCCATCTCATAGTCTCTTTGCTCACTCCACCTGCCCTTCCATACTCCCCTCCTTCAGTCCCACTTCTGCCATTCACTATCCCCTTTCTATGTCTTCTTCCCTCCCATGCCTTCATACCCCCTTTCCATAATGGTCTCTCTCATTTCTCTCTGTCTAGCTGATCCATTCCCCAACAAACACACCCCAAACAATTAAAACACAAAATAATGGATCTAACATGCATTTGCAAACCATCATCCTATTCACTCTGGGTAGGTTACATTTCTTCTCCTGCCTTTGCCTGTCTTGTCTACTTAGATAGTAAGCTCTTCAGGGTAGGGGCTGTCTCTTATTCTGTCTGTACACAGTAGCGGCGCCAGCTCTTCCGGCGCCCTAGGCGGTGGAAGGTCCCACCCCCGAAATGCCGCCCCCAAAAGCGGCGGCGGAAGGTCCTGCCCCCAAAATTGAACTGACGGCCGGGGCGCCGGCACCCCCAAAATAGCAGTGCCCTAGGCGACCACCTAGGTCGCCTAATGGGTTGCGCCGGCCCTGTCTGTACAGCACCAGACATAAAGGGTCCCAATCTCTGTTCGGAATCTTAGGTGGTACCTTAATATAACAACTAATAATAATTGTGAAATTGTTAAAGTTTGAAAAAGTTAACGTGTCACCATCCCACTGCACATATCTATTTGGGTGTATATATAAACATACCCATACTCTATAATGGAAAAGGCATCAGCCATTAGAGTTAACAGTATATAACATTTTCCTCTCTAACATGGTTTACAGTGAATTCATCTTTTTTTGAAACTTTCATTTTTCAAGGTAAAATTCTCCAGGATTCATTCATATCTGTGTGAAGGTTAATCTGGTTTTTGAAAGTCTGAGCAAAAATGATTCAGCTAGGGTTTGGTTTTTAATAGCATGAGGATAAGGAACAAAAATTCTAATTATAAAAAATGTCTTGCAACCTTTTCTGAACAGCTGAAATAGCTTGAGATAGGAAGCTGAAACTTGGCAGTCTCTTCTTTATCTACTTGTTGCCTATGATTAGGAGACAGATTCTCTCTATATTCTTAACATCTACTCCACAAAACCAAATTTCCAACCCCAGGATGCAAAATTTTTCTTTCATTTGCCACACATTTAGTAATATCACCTGTAGAACTTCAATGATAACTGAGCCAGGAATGAGGGTAACATTTGACTAACAAGAAGATATAACTTTTAAATTGAATCTTGCTGGGCTGTATACTCTCTCTCCAGTTGGTTCCCATTTCTGAGCATGACACTGTAAGAGCCCACAGGAAACGTGGCAATATATGATGTCCTACCTAACCCTTCATAACACATTGCATATTTCATCACACACCAGCTGAGGTTATGAACCTGTTTGGAACCACAAGACAACAGGTCTTGGGTTCAAGCTGGATTCATTCCTACAGTGTTCAGATTATCCCTATCCATTTTCTATCATGGAATTGCCTTCACACAGGGTGCCTAAGGTGCCATAATTTCCTCTCAAATGCATTATGAAATCTTAAGTGATTTTCTCCCATTTCCCAGGAACACTCTGTAATTCAGTCTATAATGTTGCCAGTCACAACTGGCTTATTATTAAGACTGCAACTTCCTATCCATTGAAGTTTTGATGTTATTGTTGGCCATACACAATACGATGTCAGTGTAGCTACAATTAACTCTAAAGCAGCATGTGGTGTGGTTCCAGGGCTAGCTGAAAGGAAGGACTTACTATAAAAGTGATTGAACTGGTAGTTTTTGTCTGTAACCATCTGAACTCCACATGCTTGAGGCTTATGCTCTTGGGCAAATTCTGCCCCCAAATTGTGAACAAGTAAAGCTAAACTTTGCCTGTGAGCATAAACTGCACACAATGTTCCTTGGAAGTGCACCATGCAAACAGATGTCTGAGCAGAGGGTCGACACAAGGACCAAGATTTTCAAGAGAGATTTTTGGGAGGCCCCACTTGAGATGTTATAAAGGGGCCTGATTTTTATATGGCATTTTTTGAATATCAGGCCCCTTTAAGGTGTCTTTAGCTTGGCATCCAGAATCTGTAATCACTTTTGAAAACCTTGGCCAGGGGTTAAAGCATAAAGAGGGAATGAGGTCTCCCTCGTTCCAGATCAAGTGAGGCTAAGTAGGACTCGATCGGTTCCAGTGGTGAGGGGATGAAATCAATGAGAATTGCAGGGAGCCGTCACCTTTCACTACTTGGCAATTAGTTGTGCTTTATAATTTGAAAGCAACATAAAACTTAATAAAGTAGAACAGTGTTTGCTACAGGAGATTTGGTGTGTGTGTGTGGAGTGGGCGGGGGGGGGAAGTTGCATGAATCAAGTGGCCAGAGGGAGAAGAGAAGCATTGTAAAGAAGGCTTTGTCTACACTTGGTGGCGTGCAGCGTCGACATTCCACCATAAGTGTAGACATAGCCAAAGTGTCCATACTTTTACCAAAAAAATAAAAAAGCAAGCCTGTGTTACCACAAGGTGACAAAGCACAGCAAGCTTCCACACTTCGGTAAAACTTCTGCAGGAAAGGTTTGAGCAAAGCAAAGGCGAAGTTGCATGTACTTTCAGTAAGGCAAGGGATCCGTTCTCTTCAAAAAAGACTACATTATTGTGACCTCAGGACTTTTAAGATCACGCCAACGGTGCCCACACGGGAGAGTTACAGTGCAGCATTTCAGTGCATGCTGCTATTCACACCCCTATAGTCCAAACTGCAGGGCAGTGTAGACATGCCCCTTGTTCAGCAAAAACAAATCTGATACAAACACAGTAAGGTTGACCAAATATTCAGTTCATTTAACATGTTGCATAATTTCTTGATCATATGAGCCCAACATATTAAGAAGCAAGTAATATTTTCCTTGAGTAGCTACAAGGAAGCTCCCCTATAGTACAGCAGACTTCCCACATTATTATTAAAGAGATATGATGAAATGGGACTGCCCTCTATTCACTGAGAGTTACAGGTAAAACAATGAAATAAAGGCACTCCCTGCTCCTGGATAACACAACCCACATTTTATTTGCAACATTATAAGTCTGGAAGAACTGACCAGAAATATTTTGCAAATAATTGGTTCCTTGTAAAGTAAAAAATAACTGACAAGTGCTGTACTAAGGAAAAATTAATGAGTTATGTTTCAAATCTGCAGTGCTTTCTCCGACAATCACTAATCAAAATGACTCAACTTTCCAACACTTATTAGGATCACCCTGCAACTCAACTGATCCCAGGCTGTATTTCTTGTTGGCCCATCATTATGAACTTTGTGGCACTGCTATAGACAAAGTTTGCAATAATCTGTTTTGACAAAACAAGAAGAAAATAAAGCCTGATGCACTTTGCTCGAGAAAGTGGAATTTATATTTAGGACAACCTCGGGGAAACAGGAGATCTCAGTGAGGGTTACAGCTCTGATGTCCTGGGCTGACTGGGCTTTCTTTCCTTTCTAGGTCATATTGACGTGAGGCACAGAGACAGCTCTGAAATCTGCTAAAGAACCACCCAGCAAGTGCCAATCGGCAACAGAATGCCATACTCCTGTAGTATGGCAGCCCGCTCAGCAGCAGAACAATAGACACAGTTCACTGTGACTTTAATACAGTTTGGTTTCATTTAACCCTTTCTTGTTAGTTCTCTAATTAAAAATGAACCCTCAAGCAGTGATCCTTTAGCAGATAGATTAGATAGATTGGATTGGATAGATTGGATAGATACCACTTTCCTTATTACAGTGTTTTAGGATGTCCAAATATTTTGTGTGTTTTATGAGTCTTTTCAATAGGATTCATTCAAGTTGGATATGGTATTGATAGTTGTGCACTGAAATGCCCAAACCACATAGGGCATCACCCATATGCCCATGAGTATAGAAATAACTTGACTCATGAGCCTAAAAAGAGCAATCCAAGGCACAAAGCATGAAAGATGGAAAACCGCAAAGAAAGAGGAGGAGAAGGGTGGGGGAAAGAAAATCTACTCCTTTCCTTGCCAGTAGATCATGGCTTTTTATTGACCTGGAAATTACTCAAGCACACAGTATAGAACATTAAGTCAAAATGTATTTGAATGTTCTCCTTACCTCATGTGGCCCACTCCCATCCAGCAGTGAAGTTCTTGTGCAGGGAACATGTGACAATTTGCCTTATTTAGTGGAAGCTGGAAATGTCCTAACTTGTTTTGCATACCGGAGATCACTGGTTTGAATTTCAGGGAGTTATACGAGGAATGTCATATACACAAAACCGACATCTTTTAGTGCCTGGATTAGGTTGGCGCTAATGTCTGACAAAATGGGCTCAAGACGCATACTCAAGAGAAGTCCCAATTTAAAACTGGTGATGCAACTGCTGCAATCACTTGACCACATTCTGATATTTTCCAAACATAAATGGGATGAAAATCCTGGCTCCATTGAAGTCAATGGAAATCTTGCCATTGACATAAATGGGCCAGGATTTCATCCTGAACATCCCTCTCTGCAAGTTTCTTGAGGACACTTGATTTACAGGATGTGAGCAGAACTGGTAGACATCAGCTGTGATGGACATGGCCACCATTTTGCTCCTGACAGATAAGCAGGTGTAAGGAAAATGTGGGACATCACAGCTACACACCAAAGAGTCACCTCCAAAGGTGAAGGCAAGACCTGGGAATTATATGTTCCCCTAGATGTGTTTGGCTGGTTTTTGGTGGCAGAAAGGTTGCATTTACTCTGGGCCCATCACTACATGTCTTAGGACTTGTGTGGAGTTTTCTTCCTTCAGCATAGAATGATGGCCAGGACACTTGGAGTTATTCCATACACGTCTCAAGAAGCACTCCGGAGCACATAGGGCCAAATACACAGAATGTTGCTTCCTTTTGTGCACAAGCAGAAACCAGCGTATGTGCTGCTGAAGCAATGAAAGTTGCTGACATAGGTGATGGAATTTACGTGTGCAAAATACACTGGAACAAGAGGTTTAGATGTATGTAAATTCCACTCCCTGTGCACGGTGTTTGGGTGAAAAATTTAGACAGTGCACAAAAGGAGCACATGGGTTGATAACCCTTTGAAAATCAGATCCCTAATCTTCCCAGAGACAGCCAACTTCCACAGTTGAAAAGGACCTTGGCTTAAAAATGTCATTTTACATAAAAGTTGTGTTTTATCTGTGCCAAAAGAACAGGCACATAAAAAGAAAAATAGTCAGACTATATTGTGTTTATATGAAAAACCACAACAACAAAGAACAAGTTTGCTAAGTACCTGTACGATGCTTTTTCCTCAGCAAAAGATGCTATAGTGCATCATAGTTCTGGGGTAGCCAGAAGTTGGAGGGTAAAATGTAGCATGCTGAGTCACTTGCTCTTGATTCACGTATTCAGCAGTTTAGAAGTGCAACTGGGAGACTACGAATAGAAGGGAGATTGAGTGAAAATCAGGGAAGCAACTCTGGAGGAGAACCTACAAAAGGTCACCATCACATCGAAAATGATTACAGTGATGACATGTCAGACATAATACGGAATGGAAATAAGGAGAAGATTTATCTGAAACCTTATCCATCTGAGTCATGTTGCCTTAGGCATGCGATATTGTAGTGCATTTTTCAGTCGAGTTTTGTTTCACTTGTTTAGCTAGTTGTAACTAGCTCAAAAATACATTTTAAATATGCTGTTTTGTTTTATTTTATTAGAGTTGGCAACTCATAACAGCTAAAGTGCTGTTCAGGCATCAATTTTCTTTGGTGAAAATTTGTAACAGTTACACAAAAGAATTGCCAAATGCTATCGGACCGTGGAGTAATTTAGTCTCCATCTCCAGCAGTGGTCAGTGCTGCATGCTTCACAAAACAGTGCAAGAACCCTGAAATGTACTATTATGGAGTAACTTGTCCATAACGGAAACTTCATTCTGTCCCCAGGCAGTTAATGGTTGACTTATGCCATGAATCAGGTGGATTTATATCTTTTATAATTTTTTATCCTATCCCCCATATATAGATATTACATATAAAATACATTAAAATGTTCTTTAGGTTGCAAAGTCAAATGCTTGAAAGTTAGGAGATGCCAGGTTTATGCTTTCTTGTACAACCTTAATTGTACAAAAGTTGTCTAATTTTTTGTGTTTCTGACATTAACATTATGCAGAAAAATTTCACTGAAAAACCAACTTCCAGAAAATTTCAAGCAGCTTTGATTACAAGTGAGTGATCATCAGTGGAGCTTCAGTAGCAAATCAGCCAATTACTTAATTTGGTCTAGTGTCCAACCCTCAAAGTCACCATTATCTGGTGCTTCAGATGAAGGGAAAAGTGACCCTATCTTAAAATAGAGGTTTCAGACATTTTCAGTTTATTGTAGTGCATCTCATACCTGCTCGTGTTCCTCAAAAGCACCCCCTACTTTGAGCCCCTCTCAGTTGCCCGGGGCTGAAAGCACACCCTTTGGATCCTGCCATTTCTCAGAATGACTCAGAGCATTTCACTCATTCAGTAGCATGCTTCCCTGAAGCATCAGCTTTCAAGGCCAATCTTCACAGGAGGCTTGATTCAGCAAGGTACTTAGTAACTATAGGCATCTGAGCTGACTTCAATGGGACAACTCGTGCTTAAATTTAAGCATGTGCGTAAGTGCCTTGGTGAATCAAGGTCAGAATGACTAGCATAGTTAAGGAGAGGCTAGCTAATAACTTCAGAGTGTAATGAACCCTAACAGTTATCTGGGCTAATATGAATATCCAAGAGTCAGAAGCAAGGATGGGTGCAATCCCCAATCATTTATTGGGCTAGTGGGAAAGTTATGACAGGTTGCTCAGAGTTGTGGGGAGGGGAAAGCTGTTTATTAATTTTTCTGGACTCTTGCTTGGTTAAAATCCCCAGTTGGAGAAGATTTAGTGAGAAAAATACCCTTATGTTCAAAATCCTCAAAATTAGCTGGGACTTGTGCATTTTTCTGAAGTGACACAATGATACTGATCATCAACTGATGTGAACAGCCCCAGGTTTTAATTGATCATTTTACAACTCTTCTTCTCCTCCCTAAACCTTCAATGCCACATCAAACTCACCCAGTTTTTAAAAGCTCTAGAGGCTGGATATCGTAATAACCCATTCAAAATATACTGTACTAAACAGCCAGTTTAGAATGAGAATTCATCTGGGAAAGATTATATCCATGAAAATTAGGAAAGGGTCAAATGTATGTTATAGTTATGGCTAATCTGCCTCATCACCGATTAAACTGAACCACAAACATGCTCTAAATACACAGCTTGCCTTCTCTAAATACATTTGCAATATATTATATGTTAGTATGTTATATTATATGTTAGTATTAAGGTTTACCATATTCCTTTAGTGTGTAGTGGTCCACATCATGGATCAGGGTCCCATGGCACTAAGCACTATACCAATGTGCTATGAAGTACAACTGGATAAAAAAAAAAAAGCTGATTCTTGGAGACAGGGCAGTGGTGCCTTTACTGAGGTCTCTGCATATTACTATTCATGACTATCTTTTCCGGGTAAGCAAGACTGTTTATTTACAAAATATACACCAAAGTATACAAGAATACACCTTGTCTCTGCATTGCTTCTTTCTGCTCCCAAGGGAAAGTGACCTAGGAGTCCCTGAAATCTGCCTCCACTCAGCAAGGGAGCAAAACCTTCCTCCATGCCATCCTATTGCATGCCCCAGTGATGAGCCTGAATGCACAGATCACACAAGCAATATCCTAGAAGCATCCATGTGGAAGCCAGCCACTTGGAGATACAGATTAATTATTCAGTGATGCAATCCCTAGGACATTCATGTAAATTGGTCACTAGAGTGAGCCAATCAAGCCTATGAATCAAATAGAAACATAAATATGAAGTTAATTAATCAATTCAGTTCTTGCAAATGTACAAGATACATCTGGGAGCTGCACACCTCCTGCATTGCCAAGTGTACCTGGCATGTTTGAAGCAAATTAAAATGTCATTTAATATGCTACTTAAAACACCGACAAAGAATCTGGCAAGTGAAGGGTAGCAATTAAAGGGTTAAGGCATTTTATTTAAGTATTACAGCGTTTGAACAAAGTTTTTCTAATGGTTCATATCAAATGGAGGTTTCTAGAAAAATCAGACCTCGTTTGTAAAGTTTTCCCTTTTTCAACAAACAACAACAAAGTTGTTGAAATATTTTATTCAAATTCAGTCTGTTTTGAGAAGGATAAGGATAGTTCAGCAGCAAGAAATCACCCATCCAGATTTCAGGGAGAGAGTGACATTTTTAACCAAAATTTTAAAATCTCAGAATGAAAACCTCCCCCCCCACACACACACACACAAATATTTAAACTTCAAAATGCCTCTGTTCATATCAAACAAACGTTTCACTCCCTGCGCTCCAATGATCTTTTAAGGCATGTATTTAACGAAGCAGAACTCTAGGCAAGGGTCAATATATTTTCAGTACAAACCAGAATCCCACACAGATACATGTGCACTGCCGTCATTTTCCTTACGAACACAGAGATCATTATTTTTAAAAGTGTTGTTATTTAGCGTTCACTGTCCGTGCATGATTTTAATTTTGCTGTCCATTTAAATTTAGCCAAACTGTTCCTGGCCACTGAAAGGCACATCTTTGACCACAAGTCTGCTTCCCAGTTTTCCACCCAAAACTGCTGATGTGCAAGAGCTGATGTAAGAAATTCTTGTGATACTTTTTTTAAATAAGAGAAAAAGTTCCTCCTATAATTTCCCCCTCCTTTTCAAAACATGGCTGAATCAATTTCATTCAAAGTTTACACACACACGTAAGAAAATTAACTTTGAGACAGAAACCAAGCCTGAAAGACTTTCAAGTCATATGTTTCACAAACATTTGGGAAAAGGGTCTTTATAACACAATTAGGTGCTGCTCTGCATTCCACTTGTAACATATGTTTACCAGAAATGATGCTGGTAGAAGGTGGAAAGAAGTTTGAGGACCTGGCAGGAATTCTGACTTCTGCTTTCACTGAAGGGGTTTGCTCTCCAGTTGTCAAGGTAGGGCACAGTCTAGGAGTCATGCTGGACTTACTGCTATTTCTATACACCCAAACAATAGCAGCAGCCACAAATTCCAATTTGTGTCTCAGTAGGAGCCTACGCCTATTAGACATGGACTTAACCACCAGGATCCAGGTGTCCCGCAGCTCCAGGCTAAACACGGAGCTGATGGTAGCTGTGGGAACATACTTAACGTTCATCTCTTCCAACAGGCATAAATCTACCTATATAGACAGGAAAGAGATGCATCACACAGGCTCCCAACCCAATACAGGATTCTGTTGCTAGATCCTGGTGTCTTTGACTTGGGGCAAGCTACCTCCAAGCTTGCCTCTGTCTGTAAAACCCATTCTGACAGCTGTGGTCAATGGAAACACTATGGATGACAGAGGTAAGGGTGGAATGCAGCTGGTTCAGTTATGGATCTCTACCACCAGAGATCAGGATAAGCTGAACATGCCTTGCCTCTTCTAGAACGTACAAGATTTATCTGTTTGCAAAAAAACATGCTGGGGTACAAACCACCACAGAAACATTGGGAAAATATCTTCTCCAGGAAACAAACCAGAGAAAGAACTTTGAATTTAAAGATCCTCAAAAATCTATGGAAGACTGGAAAACATGGTTCCTTTGGACTATTTATTTTTTAAATTGTGTATATGGTGTCTAGGTGCCATGGTGACCAAAGCATTTTAAATGCATAACATGACAGCTTAGCTAGATGAGATAGGTTTCAGAGTAGCAGCCGTGTTAGTCTGTATCAGCAAAAAGAACAGGAGTACTTGTGGCAAAAGCTTATGCTCAAATAAATTTGTTAGTCTCTAAGGTGCCACAAGTACTCCTGTTCTTTTTTCTAGATGAGATAGACACACACAGGGTAATTTAATGATATGCAACAAAGCAGATGCTGCATTTTTCCTTTGAAGTGCAGGTAGAAAAGCATAGTGGTAATATATATTACCATGTCAACTTAATCTGACAAACACGTTTTGGTTATTTTCTCCAGCCTCCAGTTCAGGAAGCCAAGGGGAATAAACACTAGCTGACTCAACATTCACCACGAACATTCTGCTTACGCATCTATCACAGTTACGCAGTTTTTGGATTATTTTGGTTCCAGAGATAAAACAAAAAGCAATACCAAGGGGTTCTGAAATGCCTGCCACTGCCAACGGTGCTGTTGAGTAACTGTTCTCGCTTCGTCAAATGAGTCAAGCCAACCTAATTCCTTGTCAGATTGAATTTGTTTTCCAACAGGTGAGAGGCAAAACTTGGTGTCTCCATAAATATATACATTCTCCTTGTAAATAATCCTCAATTTTGCTCGAGAGAGCACAGCTGCATCCACTCCCTCATCTATAAAGGTCTGCATAAGCAGGGCTACATCCTTTTTTCCCCCCCCAGCTCTGCTGTAAAGGACTTAAGTCTGGAACGAAAATAAGGATTGTGTCTCTTATATTACATATTTGACTTCTGCCTGGCTGCTTTTAGCAGAGGTTGTGTGCCAAGGCATCTGCCACTAGCTTCACTGGGCCTCCATTGCCTGTCGCAACCCCCTGGCTTCCTCACTGCTATACCATACGTCCGCTTCTTCTGGGGGAATATTCTTTCCTTCACACCAACCAATTTGCACAAAGTGTTTGTCCTTGTCTGCTGGTACCTAATCCTCAAAAGAGGTGTTTGTATTCTAAGAGCTATTGAAAGCGCCATTCTATTCTGCTGAAGTCAGGCATCATCTATCTAACCCTTTCCCCCACACTGCCTTTTTTTCTTTTTAATGTATACAAAAAAAATTGAAGCCCTCAAACAAAATGTACTCCTATTACTCAAAATACAAACAGCTCATTTCAAATTTACTTATAAGACCTCATTTGCCAAGCTCAAGAGGTTTCTTTATGCCAGAGTTAACCAACTGAAAACAGGGTTTTACAGGAGAAAAGCCATCTCAGTCCTTATATTTAGCGTTCCTATGTATTATTAGAGGGTTCCAAAAGACCTAGAAGAATAAGAGGTTACTATGGGGCAACCGTATAGGACACTGAAGCTCTGATGTCAGCTCAGTAGCCATCTGAGTAAAATACCTTTTGCCCATAGCTAAAAATCACTTTCCATTTCCAATATTTAAAAACTAGATGGGGAGGATGCCCCCGGTGCAGCTTCCTACAGGCCAAATCCTTCCACCCTTGGTCACACTGAGGAGTACTTTACTCCACAGGTTCAAAATCAAATTCAATAGCTGAATCTGGCCCTAAGCAAACCCTGAAAACAAAGCAGTAGAGCCTCCGGTTAAAAGCTTTGAAATGACAGTCCTGCAGTGCAATCTGCTAGCAGAGACATCCGCATCCATGCAGAGTGCCTCTGACTTCTCTACAGCTCAGCATGGACACAGGTGTAGGAAAGCAGCTTGCATAGCAGTATTAGAGACTGATGCACCTGCAGTTTGTACCTAACAATTTAATGTTAAAACCATCAGAGTGGCCCTTTAATGGCACTAGCCCTGTGTCACATTATCTCACTAGTGCATGATTCTAAGCAATGCAGTGTACTGCTTCTCTGATCCCATGATCTCTTATCAGAAAAATAAGAGTACACACAGCGAAGTTTCAAATGAAGAAGTGCCAGATTTATTTACAGAGCTTTGCCACTATGAGAAACACTAAACAGGGGGGAAGGTGTTAAGAATACAGATTACTGGGGGGGAAAACAAACAAAATTGCTACATACACCTCTACCTCAATATAACGCTGTCCTTGGGAGCCAAAAAATCTTACCGCGTTATAGGTGAAACCGCGTTATATTGAACTTGCTTTGATCCACCGGAGCACGCGGCCCCGCTCCCCTGGAGCACGGCTTTACCGTGTTATATCCGAATTCGTGTTATATCGGGTGGCGTTATATCGAGGTAGCGGTGTACTATATTGAAAGGAGTGTGCAAGTATTCCATACGGGAGATCTCTCTCCCTCTGGCTCATATCCTATCCAGCAAGCATAAGGGTGAGTTAGGTTTTATAGGACACTTGGCTCCCACTACATCCATTCACAAATCAAATAATTTCCTTTTTAAAAATATAAAACATTAGTGAGCTTGTTCCAGCTTCTTCTGGCATTAATCATTAAGGCCATTTTTACTTGGAGGAAAAGGGGAATGGAGAACTCTTCAGTGGTCTTCAAATCCCTTCTATTTAAAAAAAAAATCAATTCTCTTTCAATCACCAATGAAACCAATGGGATTCTACTTGCAACAAAGGTTGCAATTCAAAGTGGATCAGATAGGGACACTAGGCTAGGTTGCCTTCTCCCGTGGGAAAAACGCACCAGGGGAGTCAACAGGGAGGAAATCTTTATAACGTTTCATACACATTGTTCCGTCTGGAGGTCTCAGATTTCACACCCCTGCCCTACCTGCTACAGAATGGGCTATTCTCAAATGGATTGAAAAAACTGGACAAAGTGTCATAAATGGCAATACATTAAGTCGAGGGAAGGTGACTCTTGAGTAGCCCAAGGATTGTTGATAAGATCAACAACTTTATGAATGATCTGGAAGAATAGTAAACTACACATTAATGATATTGAGAGAGGGTATTAAACTGGGAGCTGTTACAAACACCTGTTAGGACAGAGAAAAAATATAAAGGAGTCTAGAGAGATTAGAAACATGGGCAGAAAATAGCCAAATGAGATACCAGGGGAAAATGCGAGCAAAATGCATCCAGTGACAAACAGGAAACAAAACTTGATAAGCAGTCACACTGAAAGAGACTTAGGGGTGATGCAGCGCAGCAAATTGGACAAAAGTTGGCTATGGGATGTGGGTGCAAAAATAATCAATGTATTTTGGGGCTGCATGCACAAATCATCACATCACAGAGCAGGGAGCTGGTAATCTATTTGGCTGTGGTGAAAACACAGATGGTATCTTTCTTTCAGTTCTGGGCACCACATTAGAAAAATATATTTACAAATTGGAAGGAATTCAGCGAGAGCAACAAAAATAATCCGGGGATTAAAAGGGACTGCCTTGTGAAGAAAGACAGAAATACATTCAACGTGGGTAGCTAGGGTAGAGTTGTGACAAAGGCCTACCTGCCTAGCCAGCAGTCTACAACTATTTGAAGGGTGTTAACTCCAAGAAGAGAGGAATTACTTAGGGCTACATGAGGAAGTAAGTAATAGGATGCATTTAAGGAAACTGAAGGTGAATAGGAACAACACTGACAATGCGATCTATTATGCAGCTAAATAGTGTCCCCCTAGAGGTGAAAGGCTCTTAGGTTGAGACTTTTAAAACTAGACTGGAGTAAATGCTAGAAAATGTGCGGTATTGTGATTATTAATTATTTCAATGCCAATGATATGGAACCATTCTGCATTGGCACAAGATGGACTGGATGACCTAACACAGTGGTTCTCAACCAGGGGTACACGAACCGCTGGGGGTATGCAGACAACTTCCAGGGGGTACATCAACTCATCTAGATATTTGCCTAGGTTTACAACCGGCTACATAAACAGCACTAGCGAAGTCAGTACAAACTAAAATTTCATACAGACAGTGACTTGTTTATACTGCTCTATGTACTGTACACTGAAATTTAAGTACAATATTTATATTCCAATTGATTTATTTTATAACTATATGGTAAAAATGAGAAAGTCAGCAATTTTTCAGTAATAGTGTGCAGAGATGCTTGTATTTTTATGTCTGACTTTGTAAGCAAGTAGTTTTCAAATGAGGTGAAACTTGGGGTATGCAAGACAAATCAGCCTCCTGAAAGAGGTACAATAGTCTGGAAAGGTTAAGAACCACTGCACATCTTTTCTGTCTCTTCATTTTATGATTCTCTGCTCCCATTCTCACATATAATCCCTTTAAAAGGCGCCAAGGCTTTAGGATTTTTGCATGGTAAGGGACTTCATCATAAAGGATTACATTTTGTAGGAGTAGTTCACATGTAAGAACTGATGACCACTCAGTCACAGCCACGTCATTAAAAAAAAAAGCATATGAAAGCTACTATGACAGCTTTTGACATATAAATCCCTTATTTATCTACAGAACAGGTACCCCACAGAGGATCTCAAAGTGGGGGGGGTGCCCCCTGGGGGATACTGCATGTAATTGGGGGGGGCACATGAGAAGGGGCAGTATATTTACTTGTGTGGCAGGAGCAGGTGGGGGGCATAAAGGACCACAGAAATGAAGAAGGGGACACAATCAAATATGTCTGAGAGTCCCTGCCATAGGTGGTGCCAGTATGAGCTTCCTCAGCCACAAGTGACCACACGACGTGAGTCACATGCAAGTCACAACCATTTTTCATTCACGTGAGCACAAAGGTGAGAAAAAAATATCTGCATGTACATCGAAAAACAGAGTCACATGATGGACAAGAATATGCATGACATGAAGCAGACTGCAATATAATTGTGCACGAGTCAATGCAAACATGAAAATGTCTTGCAGACGTGGCATGACTGGATGGGATGGAAAAGACACTCATGTAGTAATCTCTACTCCCCGTACCACCCCTTCTATGTGACTTATTCCTGGCCTGATGGACCATCCTCTGTTGATAAAAGCAAGCTTGAGAAAGCCAAGTGTAGTAATGTGGAGACACTTCTCCATTAAGCACTAGTCTGATACCACAAATTCATGTCACAAAGGTCAAACATTCAGACAATAGTGACTTCTTGTCACCATCGTACCAAAACTACATTCAGTCCAGTGACTTTGGAGATACAAGATTCAATATACCCCATTAGTAAAGCTGCAGTATAACCAATGAAACTTTTTAGAAAAAGATGCAGAGTTGTTCTGCTGATCACTGTCATGGTGAAGAGAGGGAAAAGTCATGAAAATACAATATTCAGAAAATATTATCAACATTGTTCAATATCCCCCAGATAACCTTAGGTTTCCAGTTTAGTTAAATAATTGCGCTGCAGCAACTGTGCACTGGCTTTAACACAGTCAGTGCCAATTCAGGAGTGACCCTTGTAAACCCAACCTAACCTGTCCAAAATTGGAAGAAGCAGAAACCTCATCACCCCAAAGGAAATTGAAACATTGAGAATTCACTAGCTTGGTCCCCACAGTGTTGTTGCTAAGCTACTGTTCTCTCTATTAGCCTCACATATAACCTAGGGTTTAACTTGGCACGGCTCAAGGTTCCTAATGAATTGGTTCAGCTGTTGCCATCACATCCACCCACCTAAGCACAAGAATTCCAAACGATCAGAAAACATGGATATTAGTTAAAACAAAACAAAAAAACCCACAGATGAAAATCATAGAATCCACGATTCCTGTGACAGCCATGTCAAACATGCATCATTCCCTATAATCAATCCCTTGAGCCAATGCCCCAAGTCTAGAACACTTAAAAATTGTATTTAACTAGCATTTATGAGTGGACCTTATCTAGGTACTTCTATCCATTCCAACTCCAGAGTATCGGCACATTTAACATTTTTTATTATTGGGTGAGATTTTTAGAAGCACCTAAGAGCTGGAATACTAGCCTCACTGCCTTTCAGTGGGACTTGTGCACCTAAATCCCCTAGGCATTCTCCCCTTCCCATTATTACCTGTATTGCAGTAATACCTATAGGCCCCCCACTGACAACAGGGCCCCATTGTGCCAGGCACTACAAATAGGTAGAAAGAGACAATCCCTGTCACAAGAATCTTACAATCTAAATAGTCAAGGGGTGGGATAAAAGGATACAACATGGTAGTAGAAGATTGAGAACAGAGGCACAAAGAGATTAAGTGACTTACCCACAGTCGCAGTCAGTCGGCAGCAAAGGCAATAATTGAACCCGGGTCGCCTGAGTCCCAGTACAGTGCCTTAAGGATCAGAGTATACCCTGGCCTCCTGCTTATTCTCAAACGAAAAAGTGACATTTATAAAACAAAACCACTTGGAAAAATGCTTTTTAGGTCTGATTGTTCTGCTGCTGTGTTTTACATTCGAAAATGATCAGTCTGATAAATGCCTTCCCAGGTCTTGTCCATAGAATCTCTACCCTCTCTCAAAGTGCCTCCTCCAAACCCACATGATGCCGGCTAGAAAATGTCAACTGATAATGGCTGCATAGAGGGCCCATGAGGATTGTTGATACCTATTTTAAAAGACTGTAGTGCTTTCTTCCTCTCCTCTCCCCTTCATATGTTGCTTGTCACCTTAGATTATGAACTCTCTCCAAACACGTAATAACATCCCGCCCCAAACAGTAGCTAACACTCATAAAATAGTGAACAGACCTATGAATCTGCTTGTCATGACCACATACTTTTGGGCTGGCACCTAGATGGATGACCTAAAGAGGGGGAGGAGAAACATCTCACCACCCTCTTTCCAACCCCTTCTTAAAATTTCTCCTCTGCCACAAGGCCAACAAAAATCTCAATAATCATTAGGCTGCTGGTGTGCTATGCCCACTGCTTTTCATTTTGATCACTCTCATTGTTTTCTTATGCTCCCGCACCTTTCTGACTGTATTCACCTCTTCTGTTGTCTTATACATAGATTGCAAAGCAATTTGGGTCAAAAATTGTCTTTTTGTACAATGCCTAGCACAATGGGGTCCTGGTCTAGGACTTGGGTGCCTAGATGTTACTGTTATGATACTAGTAAAATGGGGAGGAGTGGGGGGGAGGGAGAAAGAGGGACAGATAATGAAGAATCCAGAGCACCAGCCAGAGAGGGAGTTCATCTAATTGTTCCAAAGTTTTTTCTTCTCCTGTTTGTTTCTGTATTCGTCCTGAGAATAATTGATTATAATGCTGGTAAATGATTTGAATGAAGGTGGTTTACTCTAATGAAATTGTGAAAGGATTATGTACTTGCTTTTTCAATTTCTCACTGAGAAAAAAAATCTAGATTTTATCAAAATGAACCATGTTTAGAGAACTCAAAGTCACTATATTCTCCCATTTTTATCTAGTAAAATACAGTCAATTACATTATGAAGCCTCATGCAAGCATGCATACATTTGTAGCTCTGCAACTTGAAATGAACATAGGTGCATTTATTTCAGTGAAGAGACCATCACACAGTCATATAGTAGTTACACTTTGCCTGATTACATACATAAACATGCTTGAACCTCACACAGCACACTGAAATAAGAATAGATGGGGTGTACGACGGTGTTCAAGCCACGAAGTCTAACACAGGTCTGCTTCATTCAGTATCTGAGTGCTGATCATCATTGCTTAATATGAGCCTCTGCATAACCTAACCAGCAGCAACTGGCTCTTGCCAGAGCCCCTTAAAGGTACAGTTCCCCACCATGCATGATAAATACAAGGGTAATTACTCAGTCCTTGAAGTGTGATGATACTTCCAATTACTGCTCTCACCTGAGGAAGGGGGGGGAGGGTTGTGATGTGGACATGAGGACCAAGATCTTTAAAAGTTACTAGTGATTTGGGGTGTCTTATGTGGCATGTTTTAAAGGGGCCTGATCTTCAGAAAACAGTGAGCTTCTGTGCTCTGTAAATCAGGCTTCTTTAAGATGTTTCAAACGGGACAGCCAAAAAATGAGGCACCTCCCATTACCAGTCACTTTTGAGAAGTCCAATTGCCTAGCAACAGAGCTAGGACCACCAACACATTTTGAACAGTCTTCAAACAGCCCGGGGTAGGCAATCGTTCTTGGTCAGTAGACGGTTATGCAGATTTGACCTACCAGTGTGCACTCCAGAGCCATCCTGTTCCCCGAGTAACAGGGAACTTTCCTTGTTTAAGAAAACTCTTTAATAGCTTTGTTCAGAGCTCACAAGTGAAAAGCAAGCCTAACGGCTTCAAAATTCATCAACTGCCTTCTAAGAAAATAAAGACTCAAAAAAGCCATTTTTTATATTTCCGAATAGTGTAAAAAGAAATGACATTAATGTTATTGAATCACAGCACTTATATACATAGAAGGGGAGAAGGATCACTGACTCTGGAAATCAGTACTGCAAAAAACCAGGCAGCCATTTTAGTATTAAACGATAGAATGAAGTTTTTATTTAGGAAAAGCCACTTGACCAGGCACTTCGTAGTTTGCTGTTAAACCTACATTCATTTACATTTTCTCCACATTACACGGTTATTGACCAGATTACAGCATAGTAGAACTTTTTTCCATGCCAGTAATCCAAAATTTTGGGGCCTACTCCTAAGCACTTTAATCCAACAAAACCACCGTTGGGGATTATTTGGCTTCATTCCTTACAATGTATCATCAGGAGGTTTCTTCTCAGCATCACTTCCATTGTCAGCGCAACACTAGGAGTCAACAGCAGGGTCCAGTGGTATATTGAACCATGTGAGCAGCTCTTCCTGATTATATATTTGTTATAATAAACAAAACAATTTTGGAGGTGGCATAGGGATTGTACATCTGATAATTCAGAGTAATGGGGATTTAATTAAAGGCACATGAGAGAATGGACACTGGTTCTACAATTAGACAATGACGTACATTTAAGGATTCGAATTCTCCCCATTTTTTCCCCCGGTGGTTGTCTTTTGGGAATGGTGGGGAAGGAGGGTAATTGGTAGGATTAACCGTGAGGAAGTGGGCTTCTAGACTGGAGCATGAATTAAAACAGTAACATAATGGCTAATGTATGTGTGTTCCGATCCCTCTATTGGAGAGAACGTCTTAGCTACCCAAGTGTTTGTGACCACAATGCACTCAAGAAGCTGACTGGCTCACAGATCACTAAGCAGCCCCCACACTGCTCCAGGTAACTTCAGGCAGCGATGGAGTCATTACTATACCTGGGAAACATAACTTACTTTGGCACTAATGCAGTTAATTTACTACAATAGGAAGAACATGCTTTAGTCACACCAAGACCCTTTTTTATTCCTGCTCAACCACCTCCATTATTTTTAGCAAGTATCCTTGACTGCATCATAGCCTTAGAAAAAGCAAATGCCTCTTCCTGACAAGAGAACTGGTTGGTAAATTCAGTAGTATGAAAAAATGTCTCCGTTAAATTACCATAAAAGACCCAGATACACAGCAACATATATAACAATTACTTGGATCCTCTTGGGCACTGCAGCTCTTTTAGTTCCCTCCAACTGGTGCATCAAAGCTACCCTAAATCCAAATGAGAGATAATCTAGTGCAAATGGATAAAATAAACAATCCCAAACTTTGAGAGAATCTTTACGTTTTCTGGATTGTTAAAGAAAGTTGAGCTATTACTTTTCATTTACCCTCATCTCTGTAATTCTTAGTTCTGTCTGGAACCAGATGCTGAAATTCCATAATTCTGTGTAAAAACCCTGTTCTGGTGATAATTTTGACCTGAGCGGAAACAGGAACAACAGAAATCTTACAAGAAAATCTCTTTGCACAAGATTCTGGACCCATCTGAAGATTGAAGAATTCTGGTCAAAGTTCGGAAAAGTATCCTAACTCTTGAGTGCTTACCCTAACTGAGCCTCTGAACCTCTTTGAAATTGACCAAAACCGCTGACAGGCTAAGCAGCTTTAATTTCAACTCTCCATTCTCAAAGTTGACTGATCTAAACCTGATATTAACTTAAACACTGATCTTTTTTTAACATCCTGGTGATACTTGGGAGAAGAGGGGGAAAAAAAACAAAAAACAGCTACTCATCTTTCTATTATGGGTATTTTCCAGACTGCCAAACAATTAAACCTACAAAATTCAAACTGTAAACTATTAAAAGACCAAAAATCCCACAGGGAGATGGGATAGTTTATGACCCCAAATATAACTTCCATCCTGAATAAAACACACAGGCAGGGCCGTGAGACAGCAGGATATGGACAGGAATACCCACTATTCCCTTTTAATCAAGGTTTCTTTCTTCCAGAGCAGAATTCTTGTAAATGTCAATATCTTGTCTGATTTCATGAACATATAGACAAGGGAGAATGGGAAGGGTGACAACATATGCGCATGTCTATGCTGGCATTATACTTGTGACCATGCCAAAACAAAGGTTTTATGATAGGTCTAATTTTAGGCCAACGAACCTTGAGATGGTGCCTTTAATAGATATAGCAAAATCTTATTGCTAGCTAGTGAAAAAGACAACCTCCTTCAAAGCCATAGCATGTGGGAGAGAAAATGAATGACATTTTTACAGTCAACCCCCCCTCCCCCCCTCCCCGCCAAACACACACACCTTAATGAGACTGATTGAAGGTCTGGAAAATATGACCTATGAAGAAAGATTGAAAAGATTGGGTTTGTTTAGTCTGGAGAAGAGAAGACAGAGCGGACATGATAACTGTTTTCAAGTACATAAAAGGTTGTTACAAGGAGGAAGGAGAAAAAATTGTTCTTCTTAATCTCTGGGGATAGGACAAGAAGCAATGGGCTTAAATTGCAGCAAGGGTGGTTTAGGCTGGACATTAGAAACAACTTCCTGTCAGAGTGGTTAAGCACTGAAATAAATTGACTTGCGAGGGCGGGGGGTGGAAATCTCCATCATTGGGAATTTTTAAGAGCAGATTGGACAAACACCTGTCAAGGATGGTCTACATCAGGGGTAAGCAACCTATGGCACGCGTGCCAAAGGCGGCACGCAAGCTGATTTTCAGTGGCACTCACACTGCCCAGGTCCTGGCCACTGATCCGGGCGGCGCTGCATTTTAATTTAATTTTAAATGAAGCTTCTTAAACATTTTAAAAACCTTATTTACTTTACAGACAACAATAGTTTAGTTATATATTATAGACTTCTAGAAAGAGCCCTTCTAAAAATGTTAAAATGTATTACTGGCACACGAAACCTTAAATTAGAGTGTATAAATGAAGACTTGGCACACCACTTCTGAAAGGTTGCCGTCCCCTGGTCTAAATAATACTTAGTCCTACTTTGAGTGCAGGGGACTGGACTAGATGACCTCTCGAGGTCCCTTCCAGTCCTATGTCTCTATGATACTTAACTGACATATTGACTATTCTGATATTGCAATCCCCCAATGATAATTGAAACAAATGTCATAAGGGTTGAAAAGACTAACAAATAGGGATGGGAGTCACCTAAAAGGACTTCAGAGCACAAGTCAATTTGGTGATAGATTCAGAGATTTTTATGGCCAGAAGGAACATCACATGATCATCCAGTATGACCTCCTGAATAGCAGGCCAAAGAACCTCACCCAGTAATTTCTGCATCACACACAACTTCCACGTGAGCTGAAGCATTTGTTTAAGAAAGGCACCCAAACTTAAAAGATTTCAAGAGAGGAAGAATCCACCACATTCCTCCATAAATTGTTCCAGTGGTAAATTAACCACACTGTTAAAAATTGTTTCAGAGTAATGTGCACCTTATATCTAGTCTGAATTTTGTTTAGATTCAGCTTCCAGCCATTGAATCTCATTATGCCTTTGTCTCCTAGATTATAGAGTCAGTTACAAACAAATATCTTCCCCAAGTAGGTACTTGCAGCATGTAAGTAATTTTCTTAATTTTCTCTTGAAAAAAATAAATATAGTGAGAAACTAAAGCAACAGAAGCTAAGATATGTTTTCCGGACCTCTGATAATTCATGTGGCTCTTTTCTGAACCCTTTCCAATTTGTCAAAATCCTTTTTGAAGTTTGGACACCAGTCCTGGATACAGTATTGTAGTAATTGTCTCATTAATGCTGCATACAGCGATAACACCACCTCCCTACTCCTATTTGATATCCCCACTTACCCATCCAAGGATAATGTTTGCCCTCATCGCTACAGCATTGCACTGAAAGCTCATTTTCCACTGGTTATCTATCATGATTCCTAAGTCTTTCAGAGTCACTGTTTCCTAAGACACAGTCCCCATCTTATAAGTGTGAGCTGCTTTCTTTTTCCTAGATATATGACCTTGCATTTAGTTATGTCCAAATGCACAACTAACCAAATGAACCAAATACTGCTGTGATCCTGTGCTGATAACTTCTTTTGGTTCTTTTAAAAATCTTATCCTAGAACTTTATATAACAAACATGGAGGGGAAGCTGTATGCATTTTGTATATAACCGGAAAAAAACCCTTAAATATGTGCCCTAAAACAAACACCATTCTGATCATATATTTTACACGTTAAAACATAAGCCAATTTAGAAAATGAAAAGTTCAGCCATAGGAGGATGTTAGGTCTATAGATACAGCTACATTAGAAAAGGTTTAGCCATTTAAATAGTCAGGACAATTATGGAGGGGGATATGCTATCATAGAAGGAAACCAACATATACGTTTTGCACTGTGACTTCAAGACAAATGGGGAAGTGTTGAGTGGGAGGACAATGACATCAGAGTTAACTCACACAATCAGCATACTATTCACTTTAGTTCATTTCCATACTTCAGCAATAGTGGATTAAGGTCATTTCCATGAAATATCACTTTCATCAGCTGTTACAGGGATTGGACACTTATATCAGATATTTGCTTTCAAATGAGTGCATGAGGCACTGTCAATTTCAATGGGAGTAAATGGATATTCACCTCAGGCCAAATCTGGCCCTGTATCATCGCATATTGATTTGCATATCCCAGCTCCTAGACAATGACTGTCTGACCAGACTTGCCTATGCAATTTTATCCCAAGATGTACTAAGAGTCTCACTAAGATTCTGTAAAGTTGTGGTTACAACAATGGGAGAGGTGTGGGCAAGGGAGGATTGTTAGAAAAGGCACATAGAATATGTTAACTTGCCTCTTCATTCCAGAATCACATTGCCCGATCTTCTCAAGCACTCCCTTTCCCTCACCTGTCTCTCTGTTGATCCCTTAAAGCAGTAATGCTGACCACACATCTGCTCTGTAGTGGTCTTAGTTATATTAAGAGGGAAGGAGAATATGGACTTTCCATAATGACTCATTTTGGTTGAATCATGTAGCTGGATGCTGTTAGCCTTCATCTTCAAAGAGATTATTTGATTTTAACTCCTACCTCCACCCCCTCAATTTCACTGGTAGGACAGCTTGCCAACAGGCATTGCTAAATTATGCGAACTGCAAAAATTGCTTACTGCTGAGCCTGTTAGTGTGCCACAAAGAACAGTGGTGCTGGATCAGCATTGCAAAACCTGGGGTAGAGAGGAGAGGTGTTTTAACCACTCTGGCCTCTTGCAGCCAAGAGTGTGAAGATCTGAGTCACATAAATCCATTTCTACACTTACAGTGACTTCAAGAACCATAACTGTGGTGAAGAGTTGCGCTCACCCATCCATTGTCTTTGGAAAAAGCACCAAACACAATGAGGAATTGCAACTGGAATGTCTATCCGGGCAGCAGGTTGACCAGTTACAAGATCATTAGGAAGGACTTGAAAACAAAACATTTGAGTAGTCAACACTGTGCGTTAGCTTAACTAGTTTCTTGAAATGAACGTTAAATATTATTAAATCTTCAACATTATGATTCTTACCCCATCACGTCTGGGCTCTGTTATTTCTGTCAAAACGAGAGAGTTATTGGAATGTTTCATTTTATAGCCCAGTTACGGTTCCCTAACAGATCATAAGTTTTATTTAATTAAATAATGGTCCAATTAATTGATTTGTTTGCAGACATTCTTAATTTAGCAAATGCCACAGAGAATGCTAAAAATACCATTATATTTCTGACACAGGCACCATTAAAGTCTGATAATTGATAGCTTTGCTGTTTTCTCTGATGGCCTGAAAAGCTTTTAAAGCTAAATTCTGTAATCGTGTTCATCTTTGGAAATTAGTTTTGTGAAACCACACATTTAGTTCTTGCTGAGAAATCCCATTTTAGTCATTTTTAACATAATTTATAACGCATAAACTAAATTAGCTTTTGTAGCTAAGCCAGCACATTTTTCTTTAATTTTTATATCTTCTTAATATATTTTTGACCTTGAAAACTGTAATGTCTGTTGGATATTGAAGCCTCTGAACAAAGAAAATCATTTCCATTCCATCACTATGGTTACACTTTCTTCTGTCGCCAGCACTGAGCAGCACTGGAAGTGTTGAATCTAGATTCCTCAGGAGGGCAAGAGAAACTTTGTGTATTATTTAGTTCTGATTAAATAAACAAACATATATAACAAAACTCTGAATGTAGCAAATTACTGCATTCGGTTTACTTTGTAAATGAGATATGACCGATAATAAAAAGCAAATCTCAAACTGTCATCCCTTTTGGACTGTTTTCTGAGCCACAAACGCTTGTGCATGTTTGTTTCAGACATTTCAACCAAAATGCTATATGAATGCGAACACATTCAGTGTTGTTTAATTCAATGGACATCTTCCTTTCTTACTGTGACAATGAAGACAGATTAGAATTGTGAAACATGACTTTTCTTTAACCACCAGAGATTTGTTTGCTTGGAACAATGTGAAATGTCTGCAAATACTAAAATGGTTTGTTAGACCAGAAATATATGGACCCAGATATTCTAGTACATGTGAAGCACCCTCTGTTCTGGACAAAAGGAAGAATCTTTTCACAGATGGTTGCCTCAAATACCTTTATCACCATGCTAGTCTGCTACAGTTCTAAATATGATGGACCAAATTCTCCTCCCAGTTACCCCAATGCAAGCCCACCAAAATCCATCCATTGGGATCAGTAGAACTGAAGGTGGGCCAACCTAGGCAAACCTCTTGCTTTCTCATTCTACACTCATCTGCCATGAAAAGCTCATGGTTAAAAGATAGATATCAAATATTTATGCAAACTCACATGGAAGACATCTCTTCTTGAAAAAAATAGATTCCCAGCTATAGCAGTACACGAAGTTCTGTATATGCACTCCACACAGTCTTTGAGTCTCAATTCATTAGAGGCCCCATCCAGAGCTAGGAAATGCCCATCAGTCAGCTGGTCAGGGAAGAAACTACCCCACTAACACAAGGGGAAGCACTGAGCATAGCCTCTGATTCAACAATCATCTGTAGTCAGCAAACAACGTAGGCGCGTGCTTTAACTTTAAACTCTTTCTTCCAGTACAAGATTCTCCTTTTTTCCTTCAGCTCTACTCCTCCTTTCTAAATAATTCTCCTACTTGATCCATTCAGAATGATAAATTATTTGCACTGCAAAGCTGATTCTAAAGAGTTACACTTATCCATTCAGAGAACAGAAATATACCATGCCACTTGTGTCCAATCAAAACAGTTCACATTTCAACCACTGAATAAGTACAGTGACTTGTTTGTGAATAAGCTACACACAAAAAATTATCCAGTAAATAAATTTCTGGATGAAACTTAAAAAAACAAGTGAAAAAAAAGTGCCACAATGGGCTTGTGTATAACCCATATGGAGAAAAAGCAGCAAAATCTGTTAAGTTACTAATTGCATATTATTTACCCAGCTCTACCAAAACCATTACAATTGTGTTGAGCATGCTGGTAATGAACACACAGAAACAGCTACTGCGTCATCCAGTACAAATGGAGCAACTTATTCTTCTAAAGACTAAGGGCAAATATTGGCATAAGCAGCATTCATGGCACAGAGTTATCAGCAGGTCAATGCAGTGGCCAGGTTTTGCAGCTATCTCCTGCTGTCTAAGCATCAAACACAGAGTGAGCCCCAACACCAGACAGCTGCTCAGCACCTACTTAGATACCCAACCTCCGTAAGCCTTCCTCAAAGAGGGAATCTAACTCCAGCCAATCAAACTGCCACATAAATTAGCCAGCCCAGAGTGGTCTGACAGAGTAACATGGCAGTCTGTTGGACAGAATCAGACTCCCAGCTTGGGGAGGGTTTAGAGAGGCATCAAATGAGGGAGTACTTGTCCAGCATTCTAACAGGGTGAAGAAAGGTGGGTTCTTCCCCTGATGACTGACATCCAGGAACGATGAATAGTCCAAAAGAGTATACCCTTTACAGCAGTTCCACAACGTATCTATCAGTCACACTTCAAACACAGCTTATCGGGCCAGACAACTGCTCCCAGCAATTGGGGGGTGGCTGAATAAAGCTCCAGCTGATTCATGGATTTTAAGGCCAGAAGGGACCGTTACAATTGTCTAGTCTGATCTCCTTCATACCACAGATCCTAAAGCTGATAGACCAGGACCACATACCTGATCCATTTCCCTCCACAATTCCTTCTACTGGAGCTGAGCAGTGGTTGGCACAGTCCCGGGGCCATGCTGATTTCCATGCCCTCCATGCCTCAGTGGGTGAGCAAAGGAACTGGGATTCATGTGGGGCTTCCTGGAGACAGAGAGCTTATTATCTGTATTACTGTAGTGTGTAGGAGCCCTAGTCATGGACCAGGACTCCATTGTGGTAGGTATTATACAAACAGAACAAAGAGACCAACCCTGCCCCGCAGAGCTTACAATGGTGTGATGGAGTCACAAGTCCGATGCTCTGGTACTGCTCTGTATGAAATCAGACAGGACTCTGGGGTAGTCTGACTCCCCTCAGGGCACGCTCTCCAGGGCAAAAAACCTCCTAGGCTTCAGCCTTCCTGGGCGGACCCCAGAGCATTCAGCATCCCTGTTCACACTGCACACTTCCCCTTGGTGAGGGAAGCCAGAGGGCCCTGCACCCCAACTCCACAGTCAGATGTGACTTTCCGCCAGTGTTGTAAAGCAGAAGGGTTTACTGGTCAACAGGTACACGGCGTAGGGCAGAGGTTGTTAACACAGAAGTCAGTGACTTTCAGCAAAGTCCATCTTGGGGGGAACCCTGGGCCAGATGGCCTGGACTCCCCCTCTTCCAGTCCTCCACCGCAGACTGCCCCGGATCCCCCTACCTGGCCTCTGACACACCAGTTGCTTCTCCTCCAGTCTTTGTCCTGCTTCCCGTGCAAAGCGTCACCTGGTCACATCCCCCTCCTGGTTCTCAGGTTACGAAGAGCGTCGGCCATTGCCTACATGCAGACCACTGAGCAGCCTCACCTGCCCTGAGGGCCTCAGCAAAAGTGTCACACCCATATTTCCACCACCTAGGCATTGATGCAATACACAGGGAAACAGAGGTACACACAGTATTAGTATAGAACAGTAAGACTCACATGCAACATAACAAGGTCCCTGCCCCAAAGAGCTTACAATGGCATGAGTACCTTGCCCTGGGGCAACTCTAGTGTGCTCAGTCATGGACATTCTGAGATAAAACCCTAGCCCATCATAGGCAAGCTAAGACCTCATCCTCCCAACTCCATTCAGTTTGCCTATTTTGTCCACCTGCTGCATCCTGTCTAACATCATAAGCTCTCTGCGGCAGGTATTGCCTTGTTACTTGTTTGTCCAGCATCTAGCAAAATGGGACCCTGACCCATGATTGAAATTCATAGGTGCCAATGTAGTAGCAAACGTCATAGCCACTTGGCCTGGTGCACAGCTGATTTAGGACACCATTGGTATGTCTACACAATATTTTGGATCAAGCCTCCCAGTTAGTGTCAACAGACTTGGGCTAATGGGGCTCACAGTAGCATTCTAAAAACAGCTGAGCTCCAGCCTAAGTCATAACCTCAAAGCACTGTCTATGCCGACATTTTTAAGCACTACAACAAGCCCTGATGGACTGAGGCTGTGGACCTGGACTGGGAGGCTTGCTCCAAAATGCTGCGTAGATGTATCCTATTCAGGGCTTACATGCATCCTGCTGCCAGACAAACCATTGTCAGGATTTGAGCCCTAAAGACCAAACCAAAAGGTTTGAATGATAAAAGGAGACGCCTTGCAAGAGAGTAAGCCATTGGTGGAAAAGCGTCTCTCAATTCTAAGTGTGAAGCAGCAATAAAGCTGCTGTTCTTTAGTTCTTGGCTAGGTTGGAACTCATTGGAATTGCTTTTAGAAAGGTTAAGAACCCACAATGGGGTATGATGAACTTTAAAATAGAACTTAAGCTTTTGCACTGGATCAAATCCATACTGGGCAGTTAAGAAATATTTCATGCAGGAAAGTCTCTGTAGTGTTCCCCTGGTATATTTCAGAACCCCAAAAGCAGCCTTTTACAGTATCTCCATAGCCTCTTCCTTGGCATATTTCCAACTGGCACTTCCAACACTGTCAAACTGTATTTCCCTTTTTCTTTTCTTTTTAAGTGTTTTAAATTTCTAACCATCATAATTTAATTTGAAATTATCTTCAGACATCCTACGTGGGCTGGGAGTGAGAACAGTCTGGGGAGAAATGGTAATAGCAATTAGCAGCAAGGGAGGTAGTTGCAAAAAATGTCTTTTTTTTTTTTTTTTAAGAAAAAGAGTAATAAGTATTTTCTATCAATATGATTCTTCCTTCCATCAGTAACACACATAGGGGAAAGTGTTGGAACTTATATATTGACAAATCAGTAGCAACTATACTTACAGAAACTCTATTTTTATTGCATTCATTATCTAATTATCAGACATTTAAACCCCGCTCCGCACTTCATTATTGTAGATTACCACATATGAATATGAATCAGTTCATTATGTCTCTGACAGATGAATATGAAGGTATAATTGTTCTAAAACTGAGCTTAATGGTAATTTCCAGTTTTGCAGATATATCATACACATACTTGTGTATAAATCCATATTTTTTATATACACAGACACACACGCAAGTATGCACGTGTGCACAGAAACATACTATAGGTGAGGCTGCAAATTCTGCCTCTTAAGATGGCCTCACACTTCCATGATAAGACATTATTTCCAGTTGCTTATAATTTTGTCAGACTTTAGCCATTTTGGTCAAAAATTTTCATTATGGGTCTCTGCCTCAGGCTGAATTGTTCTGGAAAAATTCAGCCAAAATTGTCCAACCATTTCTGAGACTGAGGCTAGAGCAAAATGTTTTGTCCATGTTAAATTCTGGGGAGCTTTTCTCTGTTAAGCTCTAGCACCACCATGCTTTGGAGCACAAACTCGAAACGTAGCAGAAGCCCCTTTTGGGTCAGGGACATGCCTTTTGCTCTCCCTGTGAAAATCCACCCAAATTTGGCCAAGTTATAAGCTTTTGAAAAATTGTGCACACTCAAAGTCAGATTCTAACAGCTAAATTCCCTGAAGAGTCCATCTGGATTTAGCATGCTCCATCCCAGGGCTGAGCAGGACTTTCCCTGCAATTGCAGCTCTGGGCTGCAGCAAGCCAGCTACGACCATCTACCTGAACAGATAACACAGCCTCTGTTGTGCTCTCAGTGCCCCAAATCTGGGTCCAGGCAGCATGGAAGAGGAAGCTGCCTGATTTGAATGCATAGAGGACAAGAGCTGGACCTGCAGTGGGAAGAGAATAGGTTGGGACAAGAAGCTTGGAGTGTAGGGGAAGACTAGAACTGGAGGCTGGGAGAAAGAAACTGGAACTGGGAGATGGGGTGGGGGAGACAGACTGGCTGGGCAAAGAGATGGAGTCTGGAGGGGTAAAACTAGGACTTGCTGGGCAAGAAAACTGGGACTGGGATGAGAAGTCCTAGGAATATATTCTCTCTATTACACCCACAGACACACATGTATAGGTAAAGATAAACATGCAAGGTGAAATCCTGGCCCAGCTGAACTCTATGGTAGTTTTGCCATTGACTTCAGTGGGGTTCGGATTTCACCCACATTGTCTGTAATTAAAAAGTAATGGATTAGCCATAATTAATGTTATTCCTTCACAATTAGTGCTCCACTTCATCATCTGGAACTTGCCATTTCTTTGGTATCCTTCCAATGGTGTGATAGAATATACAGTACATGCAAGATTCACAGCTGCACAGCACGCCATTCTGTCTGGATGTATGTTACACATTCATCAGCGATCAAGCAGTGTATGGGAAGCTAGGGACACATCCATTGCTTCCTGCAAACAGCCCCTAATGTCAAAGCAACATAGCAAAAGGAGATCAGGGATGATGTCCTGGCAACAAAACTAGTCAGTTATGGGTAGCGCCTGTCTTGCAAACAATAAGCTGCCATTAAAATGTTAAAATCAATATACTGAGAAATAAAAATTGGAGGATTTCCCCCATGCAATACAGAACACTCCCGTAGCTGCATTTTGTGCTACTTATAAAATATGCAAGAATTGTTGCAGTTCAGCAACAATTGACTTGCAACACTCTAGACATGATCCTAGAGATGAGGAAAAATTAATCTAAATTGATTATTATGTGATTTTTCAGCAGATAAAGTGTTTACTAATGTTCTCTGGAAGCTGATGGCCAAGGGAACAGAAAATTATACTGGAATGGCCTCTAGTAGATACGGAAAAACCTCTTAAGGTTGGATAAAGATCTAAAAACATTTGTACACTTGTTGATAGCTTATCCAAGTGTTTCTGAATTCCTTTGGTTTGTAAATGTTGTAATATCAGGTTTCTCATGAGGTTTTCTGTATTGCCTCATTTCATCCAGCCCATAAGCACAGTAAGAATAATGTTTTAGTATTTGCACACTTCTGCTTCCAACCAAAAGCTGGGAAAGCAAGGGGACATGATACTTAATCTGGCACCTTTGATTTTGAGCCCACTGTGCTGTTATCCAGGTTTGAACTTGAAGCCATGAGCCTCTATTGTGTGAGAAAGTATGAAGGGTAAAATTTGAGATGTGTGCTCCTAAGTCACATAGATTGCTTTGAAAATTCCACCCTACTTCCCGTAGCTGAGAAGCTGTATGAGAATCATAGACTTCTTTTATGGACCAGCAATGACCCACACTGGTCCAGTGTGGATTACACCTTCATGGTATTTGAGCTGTAAGCAACTGTCCAGGAAAGCAGCAGCTCAGCCATGGCAGCAGCAGCGTAAGAGAAGAGAGATGTGCACCAAGGAGACCAAGACAGAGTGACATCTGAGCAGATCCTTGGCTTCCATGGGGGGAGGGGGAAAAGAGGAGACAGACAACTAGGGAACACAAGGGAGTAGAACTTTCTTCAGAGCTCACTCATCTCCCTTCCTGGGCTTGTTGGCACAATACTCTGCAACAGGAAATGGGAAGGGGAGAAGACCTGTTAGTTTCCAAAGGCATCTAGCCAGTCACTGCCCCAGATTAGCCTGCTGCTCAATCATGTTTACCCAACATGGAGAAGGAGGTAGAAACTACCTGTCCACCTGTAACTACCTGTCCACCTGTAACTACCTGTCCACCCAGTGGAGCAGCTCTGAAGATTTAGACCCCATAGGCCTCTCAGTTGTGCCAGTTGCATGGAGGCAGTGCTGAACCACACTACCCCTGTGGGGAGAATCAGGAAAGACTGAGTCTTTGGCTGTTCGGTGCTCATGCACCTACACCACATCCATTCGGACGGTGCAGATTGTTCTCCCCGATTGCTGGCCCTGCTCTGGGAGCTAGTGGGGGTGGGGAGGTATGGCCTCACATCCTCTTTGCCCCTTCTTCAGTGATTTTCTCCCTCGAAGGAAAAAAAAACTTCTCATAGGAACTGTCTTTAGCCATGACGAACAAGGCACAGGAAGGGGAAGGAGCGAGGTGAGTTAGGCTCCTTGCATGGCTCCTCCTCCTGCGCAGGGCAGATCACAATATAGACTTTGAAGATTAAGGACCAGAGCCTGCACGGTGCCACAAAACTGCCATTGTAGTGAACGGGATTTTCCAAGTGAGAAAGTCTAGCAGGGTGAGGGCCCTAACATGTAAAGGTAATGCAGCACTTTTAGGAACCATTTGTATTCTGATATATTAATATCAGACTAAAAGGGGAGAAATAAATACACAGTAAATACCAAGTGCTATAGTACAGGCTGTAAAATAGCCTGTCTTTTCCAATATTTCAATTCCTCTGGATTTGAATATATTAATATTTTATTTACTACATATTAATTTCCTATCCCAGTTCCAAGTGAGCAGTCTTATCAACCATATTTCATGTATAGTTCATAGGTGATGCTCAATGTCCTGAGGAGACAAATAGTCATTTGCATTTCCAAATCAGTCCTATTTTGAATATTGTATGTTAACAATATTTAAAGATAATGTACAATATATAACCCACCAGGTCTCACAGCAAACTAGCATCCCTTTTCTCTCTCAAAAAATAAAAATAAAAATGTGATTTCTGTAGGAAGTGTTGCTATTAATTTTAATATGCAGATCAGCCCAACTTTGAATCTGTTATTTAGGATCTGATTCAAGTGGAGATGTGCCACCTATTGTCAGGAAGATGGGGCCTCTTAAAAATATATTTAATGGAAAGGTCATGGAAAGGCTGGCCCTGTATGCTCGGTGCACCCTGTGTTATCAGTGACTTTTGTGGAAATTTTGGGTGTATAAAATTATTGGGGTCAAAATGAGCAAAAACTGTCGCATTCAGAGCTTTCATTTTAAAATGTGTAAGCAGAAGTTAAACAGCAGCAGACTGGGGAGGCAGGGAAGAGAGAGAAGAGGGTTGTGAGGGCAGAGGTGCTTTCTGTATTGTCTTCTCAACACCATCTCTTGGGCACACAGGAGAGGAGGAGGTACCGGTAATGCCACTTCCTGTTCTAATTTGTTGTTGGGGTTAGATGTCTCGGTGCATGAAAACGCACCCAGCACACAAGTGGTAGCGGAAAACCATCTGCGATCAGGCACACGTGAATCCCCGGCTGCTATACCTCCTATGTATTTAAGTTCACTTTGGCCCTGGTCCCCAACATCCAAGTAATGGGGCCTGCCAAGAAGATTCCCCATAGACTAGCACCATCTTAAAGTCACATTTCTGTATTCCCATATGCATATTAATCTACATTTCAACAGAAATGAGCCTTAAACTAGGATGATTAGTGGAAACTTAATACCAGCTTCACTCCCACCTTTTTTAAAAAAAACCAACACAGCTGTGATCTGCTACTTTTTAGTTGCAATGTACACGTGCAAACCTTTGCAGATCCAAAATTAATCAAATGCCATAACACATTCATATTTATTCATCAGTATTTGTACCAATTCTATTAAAATTACTACAGAACATTAGTGTAAAAGAGGCCTTTAAACTCTCATGCTTTATTATAGTGAGGCATGCACAAAGCATGCGGTAGTCAAGGTTAAGTTCTCACTTCTATTTTAACCCTTATTTTGTCAATCATAACCTTCCCATATAAAATTATATATATACACACACCTCCTACCCCGATAGAACGCTGTCCTTGGGAGCCAAAAAATCTTACCGCGTTATAGGTGAAACCGCGTTATATTGAACTTGCTGTGATCCGCTGGAGTGCACAGCCCCGCCCCTCCGGAGCACTGCTTTACCGCGTTATAGCCGAATTCATGTTATATCGGGTCACGTTATATCGGGGTAGAGGTGTATATGTTATGAATATACATACATTCACTTTCCTGTATATAGTATATATGCACATATCACACTGTGCCCTATTTCACATACACTGCAGTCTAATTTACAAAGGCTGTCATGTAGTTAAGATTCTAAGATTGAAAATATGACTTGTGTGTTCCATATAAATATAATGGACTGTATATTTTCTGAATTTATAAGCTAAAGTGCATCTGACTTTTGCTGCACTTGCAAATTATCCACAATTTACACAGTATCATATATACTGCTTCTTGTTGGCATATATTGTATTCAAGTTATCAAGCCTGGGAGTTCTGAGAAAAATAATTACAAGATTTAGTATTAAGGTCTGTTAGGTGAAATTCATCCTCACAGAGCACTGGCCATTGATCCAAATGGTGAGAAGCGAAATGGGCAAGACCTCGCTAATTCCCATGCTTAAGTAGGTAACACGGGGGTGTGATATTAACTGTGGAAATAGGCCTGCACAGCCCTGAACCTTTGAAAAGTTCTGATCTAGATTCAAGCTTTGTAGCTCAGGTGCTTACCTAATCAAATAAAACATCCATAGGCAATTTGAATTTTATGTGTAAGTTGTTCAGCCATGATGAGATCTGACAAATTGTTGAAATGAAGAGAATGCTTAGGGGGATTGTAGCTACTACTGCGATGGGGAAGTCTCAGTGAAAGGTTGCAGGCTTCTGGGAATTATGCCAGCTATTGTTATGTTCCCCCCAGCAACCAGGATGATCTATCCTAACTGGACACAGCTCAGATGTTTGGTTTGAAATCACACCTGACTGCAGAGAAGCAGGAGTGATTATTAGCATTTGTGGCTCTAGAAGTAGGACAATTACAAACTCCCTCCTGCTTTTCGCTAAGAGAGGGACTTGGATGGAAACAAAGACAGACCCAGGAACAAAGGGACCATGCAGCCAGGCAAGAGATACATTTGTGATATAGCCCAGGGACAGAAAGGACCCTATCAGAGTAGCTACAGAGAAATTAGCCAATGAATGAAAGGGCCAAAGGGGATAGAGCACAAGAGAGCTGTTAAAGAATGAACACGGTGAGCAAAGGCAGAGGGGTAGGTATGCCTAACTCTGTACCTGAGGACAAAACCCCAGTAGAAGTTCCAGGCAGTCCTGCCTGTGAGACCCAACTTCCACTGTATCTTCTGGATAACCACAGATCAACCAATTTGTCTAGTAGATGCACAACTGGAAATGTTTGAGTGGTTGCACTGCATCTAAACATAAGGACGCAAATACTAAGGATAGAAGTTCCACGGTGTAGGGAGAAAGGGACCAAGAACTGAAGGGAGAGAGTTGGAACATTTATCTCGAGTCAATGACCAGTTGTTGTACTAACTTTTCTTAGTACATATATAATTTTGCTCTTGACAGCTAATGGGCATCCAATAGGAATTCAATGTGCAGAAACCTTGGGTGGCTTTGAAAAACATCTCAGCTTGTGCGTCAAAATTATTCACAAATAGAGCTAGTCAAAACAGTTTCTAAACTATTTTTTTTTAATTGTTTCATTTTGAAGGGGAAAACACAAACACTCACTGGTCTACTTTGCTCCCCACTTGCAAAAAGGGGCAGGAAGAGGGAGTAGAAAAGTGAAAGAAATAGGGTTTCCCCCCCCCCCAACAAATCAGGTATGAAACAGTTTTGTTGTTGAAAACCAAAAAACATCAAACAAATTTGAAATTTTTAGGAAGATATTCATTTGGGTTGAAAAATCATTCTAAGCCAAATAGAAGTTTTTAAGGAAAATTTTCTGCCAGCTCCATTAACCAAAACGTTTCTCCTCTTCTAAAGTATAAGAAACCCCAGGGGGAAGAGTAAAGGATGGGGGGGATGACTTGGAGTAGAAAATCCTGGATATCTCCTTTCCAAGGCTAGGAGGTGAAGATGGGTTACTCTTATTTATGTATTTTTTAAGAATCTGGACTGCAATTATTATAGGACTCCTGAAGCTAAAGAAGAAGAAGACTGTCCAAAGACAAAGACTTCCTCCCCTATTCATTGCTTCTGATGACATCCACCTGGTAGGGTGGCCTACCCCTTCTCTGCCAAATGCAAACACTTAGGCCAGTAAAACTAATGAACAAAATTCAAAATTTATGGTTTTTCAAAGTTTGAACCTTTTCTTCTCAAAAAACTGAAAATTTTGGCTGATTCTATAGTCAGGTGGGGGGGCGGGGGGGGAGAGAGAACTTTGAAAAATCCAAACATTTTAACCAGCTCTAATGACTAATGAATTTGGGTGCCTCAAGTTCTGAGTGCTCAACTTGAGAGATTTTAAAGAAGCCTGATTTTCACATGGTGACCCTTCAGCACTTTCTGAAAATGAGGCCTCTTCAAAACATCTCCATCGTTCACAGAAAAACTGATACACCCAAAATCACTAGTCACATATGAAAATTGTAATCTCATTGTCAGTCATGCAAATATGACAGCAGTTCCTCTCTCTGCTTTAAGTATTAAAAGGAAAAGTAGAATAAGCTATGCATTTAAAATCAAATTTACCAACATCGGTTCCATTGTTGTTTTTAGACTCAGACTAAGGTCAGAAGGGAACATTATGATCATCTAGTCTGACCTCCTGCACAACGCAGGCCACAGAATCTCACCCACCCACTCCTGTAACAAACCCCTAACCTATACCTGAGTTATTGAAGTCCTCAACTCGTGGTTTAAAGATCTCAAGGTGCAGAGAATCCTCCAGCAAGTGGCCCGTGCCCCACGCTGCAGAGGAAGGCGAAAAACCTCCAGGGCCTCTGCCAATCTGCCCTGGAGGAAAATTCCTTCCCGACCCCAAATATGGCGATCAGTTAAACCCTGAGTATGTGGGCAAGACTCACCAGCCAGCACCCAGGAAAGAATTATCTGTAGTAACTCAGATCCCACCCCATCTAACATCCCATCACAGACCATTGATTATTAGCAGGAAAATATGCCCAAAGAGCCTAATTTTGGCAATTAATTGATATCCCATCATACCGTCCCCTCCATAAACTTATCAAACTTAGTCTTGAAGCCAGATATATCTTTTGCCCCCACTACTCCCCTTGGAAGGCTGTTCCAGAACTTCACTCCTCTAATGGTTAGAAACCTTCGTCTAATTTCAAGTCTAAACTTCCTAATGTCCAGTTTATATCCATTTGTTCTTGTGTCCACATTGGTACTAAGCTTAAATAATTCCTCTCCCTCCCTGATATTTATCCCTCTGATATATTTATAAAGAGCAATCATATCTCCCCTCAGCCTTCTTTTGGTTAGGCTAAACAAGCCAAGCTCTTTGAGTCTCCTTTCATAAGACAGGTTTTCCATTCCTCGGATCATCCTAGTAGCCCTTCTCTGTACCTGTTCCAGTTTGAATTCATCCTTCTTAAACATGGGAGACCAGAACTGCACACAATATTCCAGATGAGGTCTCACCAGTGCCTTGTATAACGGTACTAACACCTCCTTATCTTTACTGGAAATACCTCGCCTGATGCATCCCAAGACCGCATTAGCTTTTTTAACGGCCATATCACATTGGCGGCTCATAGTCATCCTGTGATCAACCAATACTCCGAGGTCCTTCTCCGCCTCTGTTACTTCCAACTGATGTGTCCCCATTTTATAACCAAAATTCTTGTTATTAATGTTGATGATTAATGATTAACTAGCAAAAAAATTTTTTTCATAATTTTTCCTTTTTTAAATCACCATGTTTTACCTGTATTGGTTATACAGGCTAACAAATTATCTAGCCCTCAACANGTTGATGATTAATGATTAACTAGCAAATTATTTTTTTTCATAATTTTTCCTTTTTTAAATCACCATGTTTTACCTGTATTGGTTATACAGGCTAACAAATTATCTAGCCCTCAACACATTGTAAAGTGATAGTGTTATTTCAACATTGTGTGTGCCGAGTGCACACTTCAATACCTGATTAGACAATTATATTTTAAACACTCCAAAGCACTTCAGAGAAAAATAATATAAGGGGAAAAAAGTTAAATATTGAATCAAAAAGCATTCGTAAGTACCTGTCACTGCACATTTCTTCGGTTTTAAGAACATCCAGTAATTCTGCACTTTAAGGCAAAAAGTTCCTTAAGCCAAAGTCAAATACACAAAGGACTGGGCTCCACATCATCATCCTCTAAAGGAGGATACAGGACCAAACTTCCAAAAAACTTGGCAAATGGCTGTATATGGTCTTGAAAATTATTATTAAACATTAAAATCGGTGGAACAAACTTCCCTAGTGAAAGCCTATTGTTCTCAATGTATCAAGTCTTGAATTTCCTTACTTAAGGGAGGCCTGGTTACACAGACACTAGGGTTTCTCTTGCCACCTAATTTTCCAAAACCCTCCTTGACAGGCACTACAGGGGAGTCGCATCTTACGCGGGGGTAGTAGCGGCGCCGGAAGGTCCCGCCCCCGAAATCCCGCCCGCAACAGCGGCGGCGGAAGGTCCCGCCCCCAAATTTCTACGGCCGGCCGGGGCGCCGGCGCCCCTCAAATGTTTGTGCCCTAGGCGACCGCCTAGGTCGCCTAATGGGTTGCGCCGGCCCTGCGCGGGGGTTAGGTTCTGAAGTCAGCACGTAAGGCGAAAATCGCGTATAGTCAAATGCTCATTGAGTGGAATGGCGGGCGGAATCGCCCGCACTACAAGTACAGTATTTAAATTATTTTTCTCTTTTTGTTTTGTTTTGCCAAGCGTGTATAGTTAAAATCACGCAAGTTAAATGCGCCTATGATGCGACTCCACCGTATTACACTTCTGTGTCTATGTGAAAATTCACAAGAAGTGGATTCCACGTGTTTTTCTGATACCTCTAAATTAAACTATTTTAGTGAAATTTAATGGACATTTCAGAATACAAGACAGCATGGAATGAAATAGCAAATGTTCCTCAAAGTTCGTTCAAAAACGTTTGCTACTTGCACACAGCACCTACCAAGGAAGATAATCATCTGTGGCCGAATAAATTCATCAGCTGAAGCAATCAATGACCTATTGCCTCACAGAATATGGAAAAACAGAATTCAGATTAATACACTACTGATTTAATGACCCTCACAGATGCAATTTGTTGAGCCTTTTATGCTAAGGATTCAAAACTTGGTACCTAAGCTGCATTTGCAAAATATGGCTATGCATATGCCAACAAGTATGCGCTGCACGTATATGCACAAAACTGGTAATTATATGCACATGACAAGGTTTGCTGCTGTAAAATGTGTGTATGTGGTTTAAGTACTAAGTTTTTCAAATACAGCTATTTCTGGATAAGAAATAGAAACAAGACAGAGAAATGGTCAAAGAGAACTAAGTCAAAAGGAAATATTGCTGACAAGTAAATTATGGATCAACCACAAAGGAAGAAAGTGACTTTGACAGTGAGTTGGGTAGCTAAACTCTTTAAAATGAAAATCTTTGGGAGTGGGAGAAGAGATTACTCATTGTTACACATCGGAGCATCAGAGAATGCAGTCAACAAATATTAGCAAATCAGACTGAATGTTATACTATAAAGGAAAATCAGAGCACTCAGGGAAGAACTGAGCAGAGTTCATTAGCAGAGTGTAAACAATCATCAACAGAAACTAGACTGCAAAAAGAACTCTAGAGTCAGACTTCAAGATAAAAAAACCCTCAACCCTACCAACAATAATATATGGTCAGTTGTAGAAATTACAGGTAGGAATCTGGAATTAAAATAGAAGTACAGGGAAATTAAACAGAGAACAACATAGTCATGACCTTGATAGCCTATTCCTAAGTATTTACATTCTGGGTAATTCATATTTAGCCATTGCTAACATTTAGCCGGTTAAAAGGTAATTGACATACATAATTCACTGTGAAATGTCAGTTTGACATTAAGTGCCATTTATTGTAAAGTGTGTGCAGGGGAAACAAGAGCTGACCTTGTGGGAGTTAAGCTAAACTCTCTGGGTTACTCTTCATAGGCATCACTAGAAATACTATACAACCTCACAGAGTAATCAGGATCTCTTTTCCGGCTGGTGACCTCTTCTGATCCATAACCATTATAAAAGTGCTAACTCTGCACATAACAGATTCTATGAAAGGAAAAACAGAAGCTCTGAAAGGTTTATTGTTGCCGTATCATTCAACATATCCTAAAGGACTGCTTTTTTTCAGATCTCTACATACTTGGGCTGCAAAGTGATATTAGGGGAAAAAATCTAAATACGTGCTAGAGAGAACTGAAAGAGAGACACAATAAAGAGCAAAGATATCATAAGCAGCCATACAACAAAGCTATGGATATCTCTTCATTTGTTGGCAGAACTCAAGGTCACTTCTTTTTCAGAGGAATTAAATCAGGAAGAAGTTGTTTGTAGAACCGTCTGACAGATATGCTGAGAAGCAAAATCATCTAAGAGGCCTAATAAAGCAGAAACGACATCTCACTACCCACTAGCAGGGGGTGAGAAGGAGGAAATGGCCTTCATGGCACAGCTACAGCAGGGGCTATTAAAAATGGAACATTCATCTTTGTAAAATTTATCTCACTGTGGAACTGCATTCTAGGAATACAAAAATACAATTTATTGAGACAAAAATCAGTACTATGGTACAATGTGTTTCTTTCTAATGACAACCACCATGTGACATTTCTGGAAGGGTGTTTTCCAGAAATTGCAGTCTCTATTCTTTATTACTATCACAGCAGTATTTAGTGGCTCCCATCAAGATCAGGGCCCAATTGTGCTAGGCACTGTACATACACATAGCAACAACCACAAAGAGCTTACAGTATGAATAGACAAAACAGACAGAGGTTGGGAGAAAGGAAGGATTTTATAAAGCGGAACTGAGACAGGGAGATTGACTCATCTAAGGTCACAGAAAAATCTATGGCAAAGCCAGGAATTGAATCCACAACCCTAGTCTCAGTCCAGTGTCATAAAAATTAAACCATTCGGCTTGCCAGTACCATGAAATAAAACTGTAGCACTTGAGAATGTAAGTAATAAGTGGCTATAGACAAATTACTTTGTAATTATCTGAAAGTCTTTATCTCACAGGCAGATAATGTTGTGGTTGTGAAATTGCTCAGGACTGTGGAAAACAACAGACAGTATTGTGGAGGAGAAGATAAAAAGGGTTAAGCAATACATTGTGACCCCCAACACCCCAATCTTCACCACTGTCATGTAATTAGGATACGTATTGTACAAAGTATGTCTTGTGAGGTATTCTAAAAGTCTTGATCTGCTAGACATTAATATCTCATTGGATGGTATGTGCTATCGTCATATGTGAAGTTATGAAGTTTGGCTATGTATGTGTTACTGAAACATGTTGTGAGGTTGGAAACACCCACAAGCAGCCTTTCAGGTACAACAGTCAAAAGGCCAAAGAATGTTAATGGCTTATTGAGGAAATGCACATGAGCACAAGGATTACCCAGGAACTGTGCACAATAGAAACCTCTCAGCGATAGCACTACACAATGGGAACTATTTGACCCAGGTCACAGCAAAAGAGCTTTCCAGCAAGTGGGAAGAGGATAGAAAAGGGGGACAATGACATCATGCGGGGGTACCTCACTCTCCTTGCAACACCACACCTGGAAACACCTGAAGGGCAAGGACTGAACTGTGGGAAGTGATGGTCCCAGACTAGAAGGATCTTTAGCCTGTGTATAAAAACTTGGGAAAATCAAGGCAACTTGTGCCTTAAGAGTCTGCCAAGTCTGTTTATCCCTCAGGGTGAGAATTTGCTAATTTATATCCTACCTATCTAGTGTGTTAAGCTCAGTTTGCGGTTTTTGTTTATTTACTAAGGTAATCTGCTTTGATCTGTTGGCTATCCCTTATAATCACTTAAAATCTACCTCTTGTACTTAATAAACTTGGCTTTGTTTTAAACCCAGTTTGTGTAATTCATAAATGAGGGGACAAGAAGCTGTGCATCTCTCTATCCACATTGAGGGAGAGGGCAAATTTCCATTAGCGTATGCTGTACAGTTCTCGGTGCAGCGCAAGACAATACAATTTTGGGTTTACTCTCCAGCGGGGGAGTGCACTTCACATGCAGTACTGATTTCAGTGTCTGTGTCTTTCTGCAGCTGCGTGTGTCCCTACCTGTGTGTGTGCTAGAAGAGGCTTGAGGGCCTGGCTTAGCAGGAGCGTGTGAGGGAGCCCAGGCTGGTGGAACAGGCAGGCTCAGTGGTACCCCAGTGCATCAGTTGGCACCCTGGAAGGAGGGAGCAACCCGTCACATACATATTATGATAAAAGTGAGACGGGAAAATTCCCTGATATGGGGGGATGCAGCTGAAGTTTATTCCAAATCCATCAAGATCTCCAGAAAAATCAACAATTACAATATCAGGGCACTTCGCAGCCATGCTGAGACCTAGTTCCCCCTTTTCCAGGCATAACTGGCACCTGCATGATTTGCATCCCATTTCTGTCCTGCCAAAATGAACTGTGGGCACAAATCCAAGTATTTGAACCTATATCTAATTTGCACCTGCAATTCAGGAGTGCCAGTAATCAAAATTCTTCCTGCAATTCAGCTGCAGATGCAAGACAGGTGCAGTTTGCACTCACAAAAAGGGAGTCCATACTAGTGAAACATTACCCCATAACGTCCATCTGTTTTAAATATCCAAGGAAGGAAGGAATAAAAATAAAGCCCCCAAAAGCCAACCTAAGGCTAAAACACCACCACCCAAAGTGAGGAGCTCAAAGAACATTTCCTGCAGGAAAGAAAGATTCTTCATTAAGAGATATGCTGAATGGAAGAGTGGCAGATCATTGTGGGTCCAATCCCATACACACACACTCTCGTGCATGGCATCTAGCACCACTCTATAGATGCAGTTGTAGGTCCATAAGCCATTTCAAGGCCTCTGTGTCATTGTGGATATCATCCATTTCACCTTTGAATCCATATTTGGAGCACTGCATTAATGGTTTGGATGTTCTCACCACAGGCACACTGTGGTGTGCCTGTGGTGAGAACACTTGTGCATCAAGGAGATGCATCTTGCATGGTTTGTTTGGATATGGTTCAATAGGGTCCAAAGCCTGCATAGCAAGTCGAAAGCAGGAGGGCAGCTTGTTGGGTCAGAAATAATGTGCTTGTTTGGCATGGTAAATGAGGTCTAGACATTTAGCCATTCCCTGGCCAGATCCAGAGACTGAGTTAGTCACATGTGGTCCACAGTGGTTTTCACGATTTTAGACATTGTTGGGGGTATGTTATCCATAACCTGCCAGATAGGAAGTTCTGGCATGTTTAAATTCTGTGCTGTGGCTATATCTTGATGTATAGCTGGAGGTTCGATGTTTGCTAATGCAGAAAGCCCCGGTAGAGGTATTGATTTTAAAGTTTCCATAATGATTCACATGGTCTGATTCAGCTGCCTGCCTATCCCCAAGTTGGGTATGGCAACTTCTTGTGCACAGTACTCTGCAACTCAGTACACCAGGACCCAGGCAGATGTTTGTAGCACCAGGGTAGTTGATCCCCAGCTTGTTCCCACTAACGTTTGAAAAATGTTGATGCTAATCTTCACTTTAGAGCCTACTTTCCTGAGGTAGTCATGAAAAGTCAGTATGTGGTCAAGAGCGACACTGAGTTATATTGGCTTTGGGTCTTAATGCATGGTTTCATCACAAAACTCAACAGTTAGTGTTTTGGTTTGGGTTTTTTTTGCAATTCTATTGTCAAGGTGGAAAGGAGAGACTACTGATGTGTTCAGATTTGGTCTCAGCTACAACTTTTGGACGTACTCCTCCATGACCTTAAGGTCAGATGTAAGGGTCACTTCAAGATCTTTAAAGCTACGTGCCTGAGTTTTGAGTGCCAAATCATCAGCATACACAAACTTCTGTGCTATTGTTTCAGGCCTATCACTGGCTTTTACATTGAAGAGTGTTGGAGAAAGTATACAGTCTTGTGTTATATACCTATTATTCAAAGTGTGCAGCTTGCTGGTTTAACCTCTGATGTATAAGCACATCCTTCGTCCGCTAAGCATGGTGTTCAGCAACCTACGAATCCGCACCCAGGGGATCACTTTGGCCATTTTCACTAACAGACCATCCTTCCAGACTGTGTCATATGCCACTGACAGATTGATGAAAGCAATACAGGTCTTGAGTTTTCATTGGAATCCAGCCTTGATGTTTGTCGTGAGGGCCAGGACCTGGTCACAGCAACTTCTGTGCGGTCAAACAACAGTTTGCTCCTTGGACAGGCTGGTGTCCACAGCGGGCCCAATTCAGTTCAGATTCATACTCTCCATCACCTTGCAGGTGGTACTCAAGAGGAAGATTAGCTGATAAGAAGGGAGATCTGCAGGTTTTCCAAGCTTTAGGAGGGCAATGCCCTTGGTTTCTCTCCACAAGTGGGAGATTTCACCAGCCTCCAGGATGTTGGTGAAAAGCTACATCATTTATTTCCATGCCAGTGGACACAGAACTCAAGCTAGATACCATCTTTTCCTGCTGTTTTTTTCCAATTTCGTGGCTGCATTGATCTCCTTTCTTGTGGATTGTCTACACCATTGGGATGATGGAGTGCATGTGGACATCCCCTGCCAAAGTTGATGCTGGACTTGTCTGTGATACTTTTTGTCCACTGGCTGTTTTGATGTTTACCAAAGTTTAGCAGTGATGGCATTGGCATTCACCTGTCACCTAATGGTATGTATGGGATTTGCAGCCCCCAGCTGCCTCAGGAGGTTCCAGGTGCATCTGCTTGAGTACATGAAGTTTAGACCTACACATTCAAGCCACCGTTTCCACCTGGCTGCATCCACCAGTGACACCAGGAGGGCTTTTCCCATTTCTGTGCCTCTACACCTCATATTTGTGGAGGAACTCTTGGCTCTCTGCAGTCCAGGAAGGAGTGTACGATGACCTGCATCCCTGGGGGATGTTCTTTACAGTGGAGATTAGGAGTGCAGTATTTGAATACCAGTGTTGGTCAGTCCTGGTCTGTCCTGGCTGTTTGGGAAGTCATCAAGGACTAAGTACAATGTGGGTGTCAGTATGCTTGTATCCTCTTTAGAAATAATCAGGTCAGGGCATCATCTTCTGCCCCATCTTACAGAATGGAAAGTGACGTGCTATTTTACACCACAAAGGAGGAGCATATCATTTGCCACTGCCCCGTGTCAGTTCTTCACTTGCCATGTTTTCTGCATATACATACTGTGTGTGGTGACTATTAAGTCACCCACAAATACAGCAGGGTCATGTGCATTCTGCAGTGCTGGTTGAGGCCACTGTGTACCAGGTGGTTTATATGCATTAATGATGGTATGGTTGCCGATGCATGTGGAGATTGTAGTTTTTCCTTCATGCACTGTAGGAGATAGAACCTCACATTCGTTAAGCTCCTGCTCCACATAAATTGGCAGCCCATATTTTGGTGGTAATTGCTGGCTAAAAGTAGATAGCCATTGATTTTGTAGCAACGGGCTTTTTCATCATTTGCTACATGGGTCTTCTGGAAGGTGAGAACACTGATGTTGGTCATCTTCAGCATTTTCTCCTGGTAGTCATGAGATGCCTTCAACTCTCAATTAGAAGATCTTTACCCCAGGTCCGATCTGCCTAATACGTTGTCCCTCAAAAGGTAGGCTTATTTTGTTGCTCTTTTGACTGGGAGGTCAACAGTTGATGTTTGGCTGCCAGTTTGATGACATTAGTTGTGTTTCCCACTTAACCAGGTGGACTGCGTGAATGTTGTCATCTTGCTCACATTCCTCATGACCAAATGGGTTAAATAAGAATGAAGGTAAATCCAGCTGCTGGCTGCCAGCCCTATCACTGGCCTGACCACCTCCCATACAAGTAAATGTCCTCATAATCCCTAGCCAAGCCACCTTCTGCCCTCTCAAGTTATTTCTGAGCCCCTGCAGCCTCGCTAGCTTCTGAAACATCTCCACTCCCTGTCCCAACCATTGACACTAGCAAAATCATTGCATGCATATCAAGCAGAGCACTCAGAGCAACAGGGGAAACTAGAACTGCCAGAAATGCTCAGACACTGCATAGGGGACATGTCTGGGGGGTAGAGTCAGGCCAAGACCCTCAAACCATATACCAGCAGGCCTGAGATGGAGTTTTGAGATGGAGTGTATGGGCTTCTCCTGTTCTACAGATGAAGTAACTGCTACCTTTACCACACTGTCCCCAGTACCCATGGAGGCACTGCTCTTGTCTATGTAGACAAAATGTCTTGAGACACCACTGCTTGGGCAGTGCACCTGTTCCTCCTCCTCCGCCACAGGTACATAGAGCTATAAGTGAGCCCTTAACTTAAAGCAGCAAGATAATTAATGAAGTTTTTTCTATTTTTATTCAAGCACCAAGTAATTCAGAGGGGAGTCACCAGTCCTTCCTCGTGACCAGTTAGCTGAATATCTTTGTCTCAAGGATCAGTTTTCTTTTAGTAAATGTCAGGGAGAACTCAGTCCAAACAATACCTTCCCTTTTGAAATACAGGCAATTAGCTTCCACTTTTATTCTGGATATACAGTACAGTTGGCACCATCCCTCATTTCCAGATGAAACACACGAAAAAAATGTTAGCAGCCTTCACATATTTGAAGTGTCTATTCATCACTAGGAAAAAAACTGCAGTTCAACTTCTCAAGATTTCACCAATTTAAAATTTTGTTCTTGTGTCTTAACAAAACAGACAGACTTAATACAGCTCTCCTTTTCACTTCAGATTGTCATAGAATAATATTTAATGGTATCAGAAGCTAAACATAGAACATGAGTAAACTTCTCATTCCTATTTCAAGTCACTAAAGAAACGGGACAGTGGTATAAGAACTTCTCTTCTCATAGATCTTAATTACCACAATCTCCATTATAAAGTCAACATTTACCAACGATTACCTTTGAGATCACTCCTATTTTGAGAATAGGAAATCTGTGTTAACCATTGATAACAATTGGTAAATGTTGACTTCTAAATGACATCTACAGCATATAAATAATTTCCAGATGTATGATTTGGTCATATAAAACTTATCAAACAGTTTCATTGGCTGGATGTTGGCAACTTCAAGATTTACCAAAATATGTCTCCTTCTAAGTACTATTCAAAACAAAAACATACCAGAAGACAAGACGTTCAGTTCATAAAAACATCATCAACTTAAAGATCACCCTTCCTTCTGAACATTTCCTACCTTCCATTACAGGTGATAACTGACAGAGGAAAAACACTTCTTCATTTTACATACTTTCTGCTATTGACAGCACTTAGTGTATTGTTACTTTCATTATGCCCCCCTGCAGAGTCAATTAATCAGTTTTCCCCATTTATGTGGGTCTTTCACACAGAAACATAGGAGATACAAACAAAAAATATGAATTGAATAAAAACCCACAAACATTGGCAGAACTCAGGAGCAGATGCAGAACCTGAAATTTACTTTTAACTTAAAAAAATTATTGTAGGGTAATCTGGCTCTCTGTCTATTCATGTTAAGGGGAGTTCTGCCTGTATGAAAAATGAGACTTGTATCTGCAACCTTCTCCTCAGGTAGTAAAACTGTAAAAAAATTAACACTAACAGTATACAAAAATTCAACAAAAGCATATTTGCCCCATTTCTTAGAGGATAACTGCATTATGTTTGCCTATGACAGTATTTTTTTTAACCTGGACAGATTTCCATTTGTATTGTTCATGCTAAGGAAAAGTGAACAAATTACTTACAGATGTATAACTTCTTGGCTAGTAAAGGACAGACACAGCACAATGTGGAAATATTGCCTGTTTGTTGGTTTTGTTTCTTTTTCGTAATTAAAACAAAAATCGTGGAATGAACATGCTGTTTGCTGCCATAGCCTTGTCCACGCTGCTGGTGTGTTCAACTCTTCCCCACGCTGTGTCTGTATTTTTATTCCGACTAAGCTCTGTAGGGCAGGAACCATCTACTACTCTGTACAGTGCCTAGCGCAATCAAGCCCCATTCTTGGTTGGCCCTTAGGCACTACCATAAAAAACATGATCAATAGTAGTAATAGAGTTCTGCACCAGAACCTTGCAGGTGGCTTCCTCCTACTGAACATGGGTATATTGTTTTGTCTGAATCAGAACAATGCAGCAGACCTACAGTGATTTTCTCTTTACCAGTTTGTACAATGCCCAACATTGTGGAGTCCCAATCCAGATGAGGCTGTGGGCTCAACAGTAATATAAATGTTTAATAGTAATTCATAATTATTACAAAAATGCAACTATGAATAAATGAAATAGAAGGCTAGTATCTGGGGGGCTTTTGTCCCCCAGTGTCAATTATAATGGATACTTCAAGGTGCCCACCACAGATTTTATAAGTGCAGCAAACAAAATTAAAAAGACAACGGTTGTCAAGAATTACCACACCGTTTTTTTTAACAGAAAGAATAGAATAGGAACTAATATCTCCCAGACCAGAGTGTGGTAACTGATGGCAAATGTTAATTTTTTTTTTTTTAAATAGCCACCACTGCGCACACAAACACCTACGTTTACATAGTATACATGGGTATGTGTAAACAGTCTTATTCCTTCCTTTTAAAATTTCTACTTAGTCATTGAGAAAAAGCAAGCCAGCTAGTGAGACTTTTTCTGCCTTATGACAGTTACAAAACTAGAAATGATAGCTTACATACAGGGAAAAAAATAAGTATTTTACACCAGCTCTCTTAGCCTTGCCCTTTAGTAGCTTTAGCTTAAAAATAAAGCATCCCACTGGCCTTTTATCTGTGATTTTGTATTTTCCACTGTTTGTGATACTCTTTTAGAAGCCTGAAAATATTCTTTCCCCCAAGGCAAAATGAGACTTTAGGTGGTGGGGATTTTTTTTTTTTTTCTGTAGTATGCTCTGAAGGGAGCTGAAATTGACATGGCAGTTTTTGTTTAACAGGAACACTATTTGCATAGCTTTGTGGTGCACCAAGCTGCCAGTGAGAGAGATAATGCATCCCTAGGATCAAATGTCTGTCAGAGGGTGGGTGTGTCTCAGGCTGACACAGTGTCTGATGGTGTGAAGGGTGTCAGCCGTTCTGCTGTCACAAAGCAATTCCCAGGGCATAATCACTTGCTTTTTAAAAAATGCATTTACATAACAGTGCTTACGTGTGAGATATTCCACCATCTTGCAATTTTCTGCCACTTCCCTTTTGATTTATTTTTGTTCATCTAGCCTCAGTGTTGGTGCCATTGGACATATTACTGCAATTTAATAGTATTTAGAGACTTCGCTTCCTTCTCACCTTTTCTGAGTCAGCTGACGAGTTTTGCAAACTTGGCATGACTAGTGGCACAGATGGCCATCATAGGAGAGTATATGCATGGCCAGGCTGCATTATTAAGATTAGGAATTCTAAGGCTTCCTAGTGTTACTCTGTGTAGTATCCACTGAGGATTTGATGTGCTCAGAGGGGGAAAAGTGTTAAAGAAAAAAAAAATTATCAGCGACTTGTTTAACTAAAGACAGTGTTACAAAAAGTCTGACATATATAACCCTATCTAGTGTCAGGATGAGGAATGTTGCTCTTATGGTTCCAGCAGAAGACTGGGGAGGCAAGAGATCTGGCTTCCATTTCCAGCCCTGCCATGGATTACCTAGCACCACTCTGGGCAAGTTGCTACCTGCGTGTCTCAGTTTCTCCATTTGAGAAATGGGGACAATGGAACCTACCTCACAGGTGTGTTGTGAGGCAGAAGTCAATAATGTCGGTAAAGTGCTTTGAAATGAAATCCTCAGACGGAAGGTGCTATCGGTGCAGAGTAATGTTATTAATAGCTTTTACATTTCCATCACACATGTGGTAGAAAAGAAAAGATCAAGTCCATTACCCCAAGCAGCTTCCCTACAAATTCTATGCATTACAGGAGTGCCTAGGAACCTCAACAAAAGTCAGCATCCCATTGTGTTAGGTGCTGTACAAGCACATCACAGGAGATCACCCCTGCCCAAAATACTTACACAGTTTAAATTGACCATACAGACAATTGGTATGAAAAGGTATCTGGGCATGTGCCTCACTTTATGTACATGCGTAAGCCAATTAAGCCACTGAATTCAGCCTCAAGCATCAGCTCATTTTTTTCAGATGGAGAAACTGAGGCACGGACAGGTTGTAAGTTATCCAGGGTATTACAGGAAATGAATAGATTTAGGTCTGGAATGAAATATAGGTCATCTGACTTGCAGTTAAAGGGGCTGCTCATGTCCTTACTGACCTGGCGTCCAAGTGATTTGTCTACAGTCACATGGGAAGTGTGGCAGATTCAGGATTGAAGCCAGGTATCCCTAGTCCCAGGCCAGTACCTGAACCACAAGACCATACTGCACACATTCCCTTTCCTCAAAAGTTGTGACCTATGGCCTTTAATAGCAGCTATAATTTCAGGCAAGATACAGTTGTCAATTGCACTTATCCTAAACTATGCTGAGTAATAACAGCAATTATTTTTCTTACCAAAAGTTGGATTTTCTCTTAAATAAAACCTGAACATTACCACTGAAGCAAATGAGTACCATCGATTCCTCCCTCCCCCAAGCACACAGAGAATGACTTTCAGTAACAGTTTTCAATTTATGTTAAACTAAATTGGGTGGTTTTAGTGCTATGTAATAAGAATTTTTAATAAAGGCTAAAACTGCCACAGGTTAGTATAATGATTAGTTACTTAATATTTGTACAGTGCTTTGACTGTGTATAGCACCGTATCAGCGCTGTAAGGGTTTATTACAATAGGAAACCAGAACTAGCAGGCCCTTTTAACTCAGTAGGGCTCATCCTGTGGAAAGCTTTCATAAAGGAAGGACTGGATCACAGATTTAGGATTACACCACTTTTAACACAAACAGCATAAAACCCTCATTGGAAGCTGGATTGGACTCAAAATGATGATGAGTATAAATTGTATTGTCCAAAAGACGTTCAAGTGTATTTTTACGTTTATTTTATTGTGTTGGACATGGGACAAATGGTCAACACCAGGCGTAAGGCAAATTTCATTTTGCATTAATGTATGATTTACATTTGAATACAAATGACTGGGCTACCTGAAATATTACAAGCTTTAGAGCAGTATATAAAATCAAGTTGTATGTTAAGAGTTCTTCAAATTTAACAGTACAGAACAAATGATCCTAGAGACAAGGGTTTTTCCTCCCTGCCTGTGTGTAATACAACAATTCCATATACTAAAAGGTAACATTTGTGGACAGGTAATTTGCTTCATGGTGAGAATATCTCACACTTGGATGACCCACCTATGTACTGGAAAATAAGTTTTTCCTCAACTTAAGAGATCCTTGGAAACATTTAGCCCTATACCCTTCTCTCCCTCACTCTCACACACAGTCCATTCTTGTAGGGTTGATGTTAATAGCAGTTTTGTATACAAATTATTCAGGATTGTTGGGCTGCTGGTTGATTTATATGCAGTCATTCATGGGTTTTTTTCCACCAGAGATGGAAATAAAATAAAGAATTACAAGCAAACAAAATTTCAAGTTTGTGTCCTGTCAACATTAAAGGTAGACCTTCAATTACTAGAATCATGGCTGTACTAACTGGCGTAAACATCCCATACCTTCTGGGACTCTGATCATAGAACTAAAACTAATTTTTGCATGGTTACCCATCTTAATAAAATGGTATTCAGCAAAACAATAATGTAATGAGACACAAACCAGCCAAGTTCATATACCGGGGACAATTATTATTCAGATTCCACATATACTGTAATGACAGACTGTATTCACGAATCTCAAGAGCAATCTATATTTGATCACTGTAGGCTACCTAATCCAAGTAAACATCGTCTTGAGAAAGGATGTTGCTATTGTTCTCCGAGTTAGTAAATCAGTGTCATCCCTTTCATTAATATGAGTGATAAACAGCTTTGAAAAAAAGTGACTGGAAGAGACAAGGGCAGAGCATTTACAGAAGCACAGGGGGATAGGGGACATAGCAAAAGGACCTGAATGAGCTTTCACTGAACTGATCTCTGCTTTACAGGCAGAAGATGCTAATCTCAAGCCTTTATACACCAAGTTGTCTAAAAATAATATATTTAGGGAGACATGGAAGTAACCTGGAGTATATAGAATGGAAATTATGTCCCCAAAAATGACAAACTATAGAGAGCCCAAGGGGAGACAACTAGTACTGCCAAAGATATACTGGCTTCTTGTTTGAATAAGGGTTTGAGAATATCCTCAGCAAGGATGTACAATGTATTGCAAAACATGCTGACAGAGCCACCACACTGTCAACTCGTACAAACCATAAATGCTCAGGGAGGCACATATCGTAACAATGACGGGATAAATCAAGTGATGAGACACGTACGGTACAAACACTCGGTTTGAGGAATAACTATAAAACTCAACAATTAAACTATTTATCAATTTACCTATCCATCATTCTGTTGGAATCAACCCAAATTAGGGAACATGGTGTGTTCCTAAGGAAGGAATATGATGCCGGGAAAAGAGATTCTGGTTTTGCCATAGCTATCAGAACCATCTGTAAATATGACTAGATACTTATTCTGCATTCGTTATCCATTTGGGAAGAGCTCCATCCTGGTGCCACATTACCGAATCTCAACACAAAATCTGCCTTCTCCCTTTGTTTAAGCTTCTGCCTTGGTGAAATGGGGATCAGGATGGAAACAGGAACAATTTATCTCCACTATTTATCACCTTTTCTCTGCTGGATATTTGTCTCCATTTTATTTTGTTGTTTATTTAGGTGAGATAAAAATTAACATCAAAACAAATCTGTGAGCTGAAGAGGAGAGGAAAGGAAGCATATAATTGTCCCATTACAGGGAACTGAGCATTATGGGAGAAAAGTCCAGACTGGTATATTAACACAAGTAATCTCTTGTAAATTGACTAACATTTCATTTTACAAGCACAGTTTAAAACATTGCAGAAGGAAAGTACTGCACTTTCCCTTCTCTAACCAACCACGCTTCTGCTTAGTGTTGGAGAATTCTGTCTGTATCTAGACAGAGTGCTGTAGATAACTTTGGAGCCAAGGTAATTTCATTATCCCACAAAATCCATCACATTACCAGTGCAGTCACAAATTAATTCTATTCGGGGCAATGGATAGAAACGGGCAAGTAATCTAATTGGGGATGCTCCCACAGCATACATCCTGTCACTGGCGCTCTCTAGGTAAAATCTGTAGCCATGACACCAAAAAGGGTAGGTCCAAATCATAGTCACCTTTGCACAAGGGCATTACATAGGACTAGTTTAATGAGAGTAAGTCAAGAAGGATTTAACCCTGTATTTGGTATGAGTTGGGTTCTTTCTGGGACTATACCATTGCTGTACCATTACAGAAGGGAAAGCAGCAGAGGGTCATTTAAAAAGAGCAAATACATGGGACTGATGGCTTGAGGGACTGGTAATGTGATATAGCCAGGGATTTTCATTACTAGGTCACTGGTTTGAATCCCGGCCAAGTCAACATAGACTAAAAAGTTGTTGCCATCGGACAACAGGTCTATGGTCTTACTGAAATGAATTAGTGGTCTTAGTCTACTTCCTAGTGGCCAGATGTCATCTAAGAAATCCCACATCACAATTCGCTCCCTTGCTGACAGCCTCAGAGAGCAAATATTAAATGGGCATGGAAGTGGAACTGCCCCCCCAGAAATGGTCGGTCAAGAGCAGCACTGAGGCACATTGNGTGAAATAAAATGCAGATAAATGAGAGGATTTTGTTTTCTAGTTATGGTTCTCCAGCACGAAGTTCTCTTTAAAAAAAAGAGACATGAACATCAACCAAGCATTCAAATGGGATCAAGATGCAATGGCAATAGCAGAAGCAGAATCCCATAAGTAGCAGGTGCTTCCATAGTTCAGGGCACACAAACATTTCTGTGCCAGCTCATCCCCTCTCTAACAATAGACTGTGCTCACGTAAGGCCTTGGGAATTTGTTTTCATCAGTTACAGAAAAAGGAATCTATAAATAGCATAAAGCAAGCAACACCTTATCACCTAATCTACACTTCTTTCTGCAGATGACACACTGGAAGTGCCAAAACAGTTGTAAATGGGTTTGTTCTTCACTGTATTCAGGGGCTCTCAAGTCCCATCTACTTGTTCTGGCAGTCGGGCATTCTCTCAATATGCATTGCAAGTGCATTCACCACAGCAAAACAACCATCAAAAGTCTCAGACAAGCCTTTATTTTATGGAGTGTTATTCCCTGACCTAAATCAGTCTTTGCCTTTGAATCAGTTTATGCTACTAGTTATTTAGCAGATTGATTGCTGCTATGGCAACTGCACATCCTGCTGTACAGACATAAGCATTAGCCCTTGATACATTCCCTGCTTATGTTCTCTCTCCAAATGCATTCTGTGTAAACTCAAAATTAGAAAATATTTGGAGAATTAATTTGCATTGACATTGCTGATATCCAGCTAGTATTGTTTTGCAAAGATAAAATGAGGCTGGAGGTGTTAAATAATGTTTACATTCATCCCAATAGCAGCAAGCTGTCTGGGTGGCACAGAGAACCAGCCTGACCACATCAATCCTCCTTATCTTAGGGTTGCAAAATTTCAGCCAAATGTCAGACTGGGAGCACAGTTCAGAGAGCTGGGATAATACATTCCTGTTTTTGAAAGATCCCAGGCAATCTCTTTGCCCAGACTTCTTACTACTAACTGTATGGCTGCTGATGACCAGGGCAGATACTTGAGTAAGAAACATTGACTCAGCCTGAGGGAGCATCAGTCTCACACACATTCACAGCCATTGATGAAGGTCAAATGACAGACTATCTAGTAAAGAACCAACACACACATCATTAGCATGTCTAATACAAAGGGAATAGGTCATCTATAGGGCTAAATTCTGGACAGAGCCTCATTTCTGGATCCGTTCTTTCATCCCATTGACTTTAATGGTATTCTGCTTCATTGGTATTCTGAGTCAATGATTTTAACAGAACTCCATGGGGGACTAAGGGTCTGTGCATGCAGATCTGATTGCAGAATCTGTGCCCTACTGATTATTGTGCTTGAACGTACTGGCAAACAGGGATGTATGCACAGGGATGGAAAAGCTGTCCTTATAGAAAATCCAGTAGAATTTGGCGTGGATGAAACTAAACGGGTTCAAGAGAAGGAACAGGTTTTAATAGAGAATAATATCCTTGCTAGAGATTTGTTTAAACCATTCCATAGATTTTAATAGCAGGGATATACATTTTTACTACCTATTGGATAGTCAAAAAACCTATAGCACGTATACCCATTGTGTGTTAAAATCATAAGGGCAGGGGAATTTTAACCTTGCCCCAAACCAATCTCGTTCTCTCACTCTAAAGCGCCAATAACTTCCCAACAACCTCTCCGCCATTTTCTAGGGTGTATATCATAATATGCAAATACGACTCAATTTGCCTCATTCCTCAGCTTTTAGACCTGTATTTTTCACCGCCAGCAAAAAATCACTTCACAGCTACTGAATGGTATAGAGTATAAAGGGGTGTTATAAAAGCCATAATAATACTTCAAAAGTACTTCAATGGAGCACTAAGCATGATGATTGGGTATGGAAGGTTTGTACACTTTGTTTAAGCAAAAATAGAAAAATGCATTAACACTTGTGCAATTGTTTAATTTTGAACCAGGATGGTGGGAGAAAAAAAAATAGTCACATTTAATACATCATTAGTATTATTAAATTGCAGTCTCACCCAGAGGCCCCAACTAGAATCAGGGCCCAGTTGGGCTAGGGGTGGTACAAAGACATGGTCCCTGCCCTGAAGAGCTTGCAGAACAGGATAAGTGACATATGAAATGAAGGAAGGGGAATAGAGCGATTCAATTAATTATATGATTTTCTACTTCCTCTATCTATTCATAATAATAAAGTGTCCCCCTGCCTGTCACCTAAACTGGCTGATTTCTGGTAGGCGTTACCACAGGCTATGAGGAGGAATTTTAAAGGAGAGGTAGGGAGAGTTATCCTGAATATTTTCCACTTGAAAGGTGATACTTACTGACTGGCTTGCAAACATTTTATGCAAATTAGATAATTTGCATATATCAAACTTCAGCTTCAAAACAATTACTACTGGATTTAGTGCTGGAGAAGGCATTAGAATGATAGCCATGGTGAATAAATTTCCTCCCCTGGCATTTGCTTCCTCCTCTCTGGGAAATGCTGCCACCAAGTGGGAGTCAGGCAGTGGAAGATTCCAGCTCCCAGCCAGTTCTCATATGTGGGATGATGGCTGCTGTAGACCACAAGGAAGTAGAGCATACAGGCTCCCTTCCTTCAAGCACTCAGCTGCCACCCTGGCCTCAGCCCTGCTACCAGCACTGTGCGCACATGGCAAGGTTCTGAAACCTCATAGGGTAGCTGCCAATCATCATCAGCCACGCAGAACATGTGGAACAACCCCCACGACTTCACAGTGGTCCTGAAAAAATTGGGATGGGTGGCAATGCTTCAGAAGAGGGCCTTATGCACAGACAACTCCCCCCGCCCTCGCCTTACCTCAGTCTCCGCTCCCGGAAAGCGGCAGTTCATCCTCCCCCCCACGCAGCTCCCAGCTGTTGCTCCTGCCTCTCCCTGCAGGACAAGCTTGCAGCTCGCTGGCTCCGGCAACTATCACGCAAGGTGGGAACCTGGCTGCACCATGTGACCAAGCGAGGCCAGCAAACCCTGGCAGAAATCTAGGGGGCAAAGATGATCTTAGAGACTGTGGTTTCAGTGGACTAGAGGGAGGTGAGGTACTAAAGAAGCCATAGAGGAGGTAATTACAATAATTAAGCTGAGAGAGGAGGAGGGCCTGGTTGAGAGGTTTGACTCTGGCCAGAAATAAAAGGACAGACCTTAGAAATGTTCTAGAGGAAAGACACCAGATCTGATCACAGCCTGAATAAGTGGGGTAATGGCCCCTGGATTATGGGCCTGTGAGACTGGGAGGATGGTGTTCCTGTCAACGATGTTAGAGGATGTGGGGAGGCGGAGAGAGTTTTGGAGGAAATATCAAGGGTTTAATTCTGGCCATGCTAAGTTTTAACTGATGGCAAAAGACCCAGGAGGAATGATTAGCAAGACAGGTGGAGATGTGGGATTGGGTGGAGAGAGACAGGTCTCATGTACAGTAACAATTTTGTGTCCCTAGTTTATAGGTTCACTGGTGGGTTCCTCAGCAAGTGTGGGAGGTTTATTTTATTTAGATTCAGAGGCATTTTCTCTATATCTTTCTAGGAATCAAACAATCCCGCTTTTGTCTGTGAATTGAACTGTGGAGTTTGTGTCAGATTCGGCTCTGGGATAATTAATAACTTGTGTTCACGCTACTTAAAGTGGTGCACATACCATGTGCTACGCTATTATACAGTGGGCAGTTCAAACATATCTGTAACACCTTCATCCCAATTTCAATCCAGGTTTCTAGTCCTATGAACAGTGAATGAAGAATAAATAACTAGAAAGCAGAAAGCTTCATCTGTCAAAAAAAAAAAAAAAAAAAAAAATCACACTCAATACTTGATCACCACCAAAAGGTCAGAATTCACATACAATTAATATAAAAGGAATCTGTTTCTTCTTTATAAGGAGAGTTAATTCATTTAAGAGACAAGATTATTTCTGTTTGTCAGCAGCATTTTTGAACAATGTAGTTCAAGGACACTTATGCAAGACTGTGTCATGTTCATTATATACTGGCCTATGCAGCAATTTGATGTTGACAGATTACACAGACCACTATATCATATACTGGTATAGTTATACACTCACATGTATGTGTATCAACAAAAATATATACCAAAAATCTCTCTCCTACCCATTACCACCACGCCACACCTATATTAAAAGTTTAGGTTACAATTGTAAAACACTGAAGCCTGGAAATGCAAAAGGTGACTATGTATTACTTGTTAAATAGCGAGAATGGTCTTGGTATTGCAGAAGATACAGACATTCCCTACTCGGAGGAGCTAATAGTATGGCACAAAGCCATTTCCCCCCTCATTTATTTCCATACACCTCCCACTTAAGTCCATTTGAGTTATCTGTGGATATCAGATGGCCAAAATGGGTCCAACATATTTACAAGAAAGTGTGTCACAAAACACCCTACGGGAGATTAGATAGGAGAGAAGATTGGTCCAAGTGGTTCAGGCATTAGCCTCCCTACGTGAAAGACGGAGGATAAATACATTGAAGATTGTGAGGCACTCAATTACTGTGATAATAAGGACCATATAAATACTCAAGATAAGTATCTGGTCTGATTCTCCACTACTTTACACCTGTCTTTGCTTTGCACAATCTTTTACACCAGTGCAAAAAGAGTGCAAAATTAGAATGGTAGCATTTAATGCCCACTATGCACATGTCTAAATCCCTACCCAGAATGCAGGATGTGGCAAATCAACTCTCCTTGATCAGTGAGGGAGGGTCCAAATTACTAGGATAACCTTAACTTCAGCATTTCCTGACTTGTGAAGAGTTAAAATTGTAAAGCGAATAGTAGAAACACAAGTTAATGTATTCAAACAATAACCTCTTATTGCAGATGTGTACTAGCACAGCTGCCTGTTCCAAATTTATAAAAATTCACAGTAAAACAGCAGTGCAAAACCAAACCAATATAATTAATGTTGAAGTTGTCTGATACTATTCTCTAGTACCATAAATAGCATTATAGCTCTAACTCAAGTGGCAATTCTGTTCTGTACAGGGGCAAAACTTATTTTTCTATTGATTAAAACTTATTAGGCACTCAACTCACATTGAATGTCAATAGCCAAGTAGCCAAGAGAGTGCCCCAGAAGGAGGACCAGCCACCTGGAAAGCAGTTTGTGCAGTTCAACTCAAAAACAGCTCCATGTGTGCAAAAATGTCCAAATTGTACAACAGAAAGAAAATACTTTACTAAATTAAAAAATCATAAAAGTCAAAACTGAACAGAAATTCTCCCAAAATTAATAAGTATAATAAAAATTTACCTAAATATTATATGTCTTTTCTTTTAGTTCACAAATAATCTCTTACATGGAAATACAATATTCAGCAACAAAAAATATACAATCCTATTTAAATATAAAAATGCTTTTTAGCATCTAAAAACGTGAAAATAGTAAAGAAGAGGAAGATGATTAGACAAATGGAAAGGATAAAGGAAGCGCAAGACAAGTTCAGAAGATTTCAGAAAATAAAAAGAATAAAGGTGTTAGGCATAGTATAGGGTATACAGTATCAGCTCATCATTAAAGGGCATAATAAGGTTATTTAATAGTATCTTGTACAATGTTCAGTGAAAAATAAATTTTCTGGAGAGTGTGATTTTCTTCATCATTATTGCATTGATATTTCTTGCTTCCACTCAGTTATCAAGTGAAATGGTTGGCAGGATCCTTCAAATGGCACAGGTTTTCCTCTGTAAAGAGCCAACTATGTAACTCAGCAGGGTTTGGAACTATTCATGTACTTACAGTTAGGAGTATGCTGAAGTACCTTGCTGGATCAGGGATTAGAACTGTAATCATTTGGGGCAGACACTGTTTTTATTCTGTTGAATGTACAGTATCTCATGCATCTCAATCCCCAACTGGGGCCCCTACATACTACCACAAATTGATGAGTATCATGGATGATAGTTTTTTTCATCCAAAGAATGAATGGATAACATTTGCAAAAACTTTACAAATTCATTTTTGGACTCAAAACAAACGTAGAAGATTTCAGCTGAAAAGACTAGGAAGCGATGAACACAGTTATAATGGATGTTCCCATGTAACATTAGTTATTGCTTTCACTGCTAGGGACAGCTATAGAACAGAATGCATGCTAAAACCATCCTCTTTCTGTTTCCAATTCCACCACAGACAGTCACAAGTGTTTCCTCATTTTAATTCCAAGTCCCTGATTCTACTTGGAGTCACATGAGAGAACATAAATGTGTTAAGAAAACAATTAGAGCACACAATAAGCACCTAAAAAGTCGAGGGCACTGTCAGTTTCACTGCCAGGGGAGTTCAAATCAATGATTAAAGTAGTTTGGAACAAGAGGGGCTGCTGACATTGTACCAACCAGGAAGGAGGGTGAGCACGGTTCCTTCAAGCCAAGAAGAGCCAGTGATCCCCTACCCCCATCTCCCAATCTTGCTCTCCATGTTTTAACCCTTTGTTGAAACAGATGCGTTCATACATACCCCACCACACTGAAATAGTTTGGGAATTTCCTATTTTAAGCCTCACCTCTTTGGCTATTGCTTTTAACTAACTCCTTTGGAGACAGGTGGCAGCAAAATGCCACTGAAGAAAAATGTCCCCAGAGAAACAGTCATCTGAAAATAAGCAGGGATGCCTGGATCACTTTTTTTGTTTGTTTGTTTTGTTTTGTTAAAGTCTGGCTGTAATGCATTAAAGGGAAGGCTCTGCTGCTTCAGCAGGAAATTTTAAGTTGCCATACATCCTGCAGGACACTATACAGAAACCGCTTCTTTCTAGGTCCGACTGATTCAGAGAGAGTTGCAGAGACTGATCTCAAAAATACAGCTAGGCTAGATTACATTAGAATCAGCCTCTGTTCACCTTATAAATTGTTTCTTTTTACTAATTAAATAAACAAGAAACCTGCCTCAATGCCATATAAATTCTACACAAGGGATATGTGGAAAGGCCACCAACCACAGGCAGCTCTCCAGGCTCCCTCAGGTCCAGCAGCCTTTGTGGAGAAGTCACTAAGGTTTCTCTGAGGACAGACCGTTATCTGCTCTCCAGGAAATGGAAGGGAGATTGGATATGAAAGTAGATGCCTCCAACCCACTTCTTAAGAAGATAATCCTTTTTAAAGAACAAAATTGTGCCAGGCCAGAATAACCAACAGTCCATCTAGTTTTGTATTGTGTCTCACACTGTGGCCAGAGCCAAGTACTTTAGAGTAGAGCACTGATACACCACTAACTAAAACTGCCCGGTGCTAATTTCTGGAATTGGAAGGTTTGAGCAAGTTTTTACTACAACATTACTTGAACCATTTCAAGTATAAAAATAAAAATGGATTTCAAAAATATTAAATGGGGGTCTTAGGCGGTTTAGTAAATTAGAATACTTTGCTTTGCAGAAAGGTAGAGAGCATGGAGAACCATGCTAAAAATTGCTGCATTTTTGGTTTCCATTTTGTTAAAGATTTCCTGGAATGTCTCAAGTGGTTTTTTTTAAACAAACATGAAAACGGGTGAAAATCGGTGCAAAAAATTAACTTCAGATTTTCCTGTGTAAATATCAGCGTTTGTATTGGGGAAAGGAAGGAGCGGAAAAAGCAACAATTAGAGAAAAGTAAGAGTATTGAACAACAGTACGTATACATATGTACATGCATGAGCATGCATCTTCCACTACATTGCCTTATTTTAACAGGCAGCCTCCCATTTGCACTTAGACTAATTTATTATTAACATTAATCTAATGTAATATATTGATTTTCTTAACATATCAGTATTTTCATGTACTTGATGATCCAAAATTTGGTGGGGGAAAATAATCAGTGAAAAACAAATAGCTTTTGTAAAAGCCAGGAATTTTTCAGTTAAAAAAAAAAAATAAAAAACAGTAAAAACTGAAAACAGAGCGCTTTATAAAAGTCTGGGCATTGGGCAGAAAGGAATGGATTAAGATGGCAGAGACTACAGATGTGAACTGGGACTTACTGGGCAAATTTTCTTTCATATAAAATTTGATTTGCATTAACAAACAGGAAAAAGCATTTGTTCTCAACTCACTCTATGGCTATTCATTGCACTACTAAGCTAACAATGTTTCTGGACAAAAGTACCACCATATACTTGGTGTTTTTACTTTAGCTACTGGTAGAGAAAGTACACTATGCAAAAGGATTATCATGAGAAAAGATTGCATCTCAAGAAAACTGGCACACATGTTCCCTCCTGTGGCTAGCACAACAAAACATAAAAGGCAAAATAACTGACTTTTAAAATGTTTTCTCAATGGCATGGACACTGCAGTGATATATCCTGAAATTCTAAGGCCTACTGAACACATGAAAGTTGTACTACTATAACTATTTTATTTAGGGGTGTGATTTGAAAAAAAAAAAAAAAAAGCCCTATATAGTTCTACACCTCTACCCTGATATAACGCTGTCCTCGGGAGCCAAAAAATCTTACCGCGTTATAGGTGAAACCGCGTTATATCGAACTTGCTTTGATCCGCCAGAGAGCACAGCCCCGCCCCTCCCCAGAGCGCTGCTTTACTATGTTATATCTGAATTTGTGTTATATCGGGTCGCGTTATATCGGGGTAGAGGTGTACCAGTAAAAGCCCTAGTGTGGGTGCAATTATACTACTATATAGGTGCTTTATATGGTCATAGCTAGTCTTCTTCCTGTGAGGGATTAGCGATACCACAATGAAATACCTTTATATCAGTATAACTGGGCCCACACGAGGGGAGGGGGGCGTTGTACAAATTTAACTATACCAGTGTAGTTAAAGCAGTACAGCTTCCCACTGTAGACAAGTCGTAAGTGACATTTATGGAAAGTATCAAGTACAAATAGCATTTGATGAGACCAAATACAAAGGGACTTCAATGTATACCCAGACAAGCCAATCACATTCTCAAACATAAAATTCATATTTTCAGATTTAAAAATGCAAACGTGATAAAATACTAATCCCTAAAACCCCATGAAAAACTAATGTCTAGTGAGTTTATCTTCTGGAATCCTTTAGGCTTTTTCCCATTTCTTAAAAAAAAAAAAAACCTCTGTATAAATTATTATAAGTGTAAACTCAGAGTAATTTCACTGAACCCAGTGGAATTAGTCCAGTGTAAATACAGAGTATGACAGAATGTGGCCCTAAATTGCTCAAGATTATTTATAAAAACTTAAAAAAAAGAATGAAGGCAGAGTTTCAAAAGCTTCCTTGAAAGATACCTGCAAGACTGAATTTGAACCTGTGAGGTTATCATCCTACAACTAAGTGCAATAATGAGACGTGACAGATCTTCAGAATAGGCAAAAATGTGCTTGTAAGGCATGGGGTGACAAATCTTGATCCATTAAAGTCACCCACAAAGGACAATTTAAAGAACCTGTAGTGGCCTTGCCCAGTTGCACCATCACCTGTTTGCTACAGGTAGCTCAAAGCCATGGTTTCCAGAGGCACATGAACACAGTCCTGCTGTCTTTTAAGAGTTAAGTTGTCACATATTGAGAGTTAGGTATATTTTAATAGTGTCAAAGACATGTAAGTAGGTAAAGCAACTCTCTTTTATGGTTCAGACAGACTCACAAAGTAAAATGGCACAAAATGGATGATAGGATGCTCAGTGAGTTTAATCCTAGCAGGTGTATAAAAATGATTACACTTACTAACAATCACAAATCTGTAGATATATTGCCTTCAGACATCTACACATTGGTCCACACAGCACAGTCATAACCCCAACAGAGTAGATCCCTGAAAACAATTCTACAAATTAACATGGTGTGAAACTACTTGAGAACTTATGTTGTCACTCCTAATAGATCAGCATTTTTACAATTTAAGTGGCCCTAACTATTAAAAAGGGTATTTTGCAGGGAATGAGAGAGAAGTTCCAGGAGGGGTTACCAACTTGCTATTTCATCATTAGAACATTTGACTTGGACCAATCCAGTAGGCACATGCTAGTTTCTGACCTCCATTCTGTCTTGTATTTGTTTAGGAAATTCCCATTCCCTGCAATCCAGCCTACAGAGAAATGTGACAAATGGAAATTTGTACAAATATTTAAAGTCTAGATACCCAGAACTGGAAAGCTGGTGTTAAGAAAACAAATGAGAGTAATTGGTTTCCCTACAAAACATACTATTTCTTTGCTTGTGATAAGATTCACACCCACTTGCAGGTCTCTATTAAAATAATCAATGATGAGAAAGCATTAAATATCTGTTATAAACATGGTTTAAGGATATAGCTAGCATTCCACAGCAACTTTCACGTTTTCTCTCACCCACCTCACATCCACACTGTTAATATAGTAATTACATACACAAATTTCAAACAATGATTTTTTTTGATTTTTTTTAATTAAAGGAACAGGTTTACCCCAAAACCCATGAGATGAAAGGATAGAGAAAGCAGACGGTTATGTCCTGCATTTCTGAGATTGCACATCAAGAAGTGGCACATGAAAAGCTGCACCTGTGTCAACTGCAATGAGGAAAAGCTATTCAGGAAGTAAGTGAGAAAAGTTTGACTCCCTCCTTTGCCAAGGGCCGATGGTCCGTTACGTGGGTTATTCATGGAAGTTGCATTTGCAGGGTTTCTTCCTTGTTCTTCCATTGGACAAAGCACATTTGGCCAGTGCAGAAGTGGCAGAAGTTCAGCCCCCAAAAGACACAAAGATGCTGTATTTCCCTTACATCGTCTACAAAGCACCCTGTAGCACAGCTACTGAAGAATCCGTGATGCTACGGAACCCCGAGGATGGCCACTGTCCACAAAATTCTCTGCCTCTTCAGGGAGAGGTTATCACTGAGAGGAGGGACATCTATACAACGTTAGTGCAATTAGCATTAGCCCCATAGGTTCGGACGTGGGGGGCAATGGTGCTGCCTCGCCCTCCCCACCTACAGATTCAGATCTCTGTGGAGCTCTTACAGGGGGCTTGTGCAGGTACATGCCATTTTTTGTTCCTCATTGCTGGATCCATGTGTTTTAGGTGCCCTCCACTTCTGAAGCAGGGGAATCATTTGCACCAATCTGCATATATTTCCCAAGTACTAGCAGAATATACGACTTCAATGTCTGTTTCATTAATGGGGATTGATTTCATTTTCTCATATTGGAGTTAGTAAAAGCAATAATCTGAGGTCTCCTGAACAAATCTGTATAAAAAGGAGGAAAACCAGTGCATGAGCCTTTGTTGTTGTTTTAAATAGCACTGCAATTAATTTACCCTTGGTGGAAGCAAGTATAACTTCAATTAAATCAGTTGATTTGTACCTGCTTGCACCAATGAAGAATTTGACTTACAGTCTAGGAAAACTCATGGCTCATGCAAGACCCTGAGCTATGGGAGCTGTGAGATCTCACTAGACAGCAATTTCCAAGGTAACAGCAGGGGTCCCTTCGCTCAGAAGTATTAAAAAGGTCTAATCTGCTGAGGTTGTAGGGGAGGGAGGAATAGGCTATTTAAACAGGCCACAATGTCCTTGTTATCTTGCTAAAACATTCAAAGATTTTTTTAAGCTACCGATTGGCCTGGTGAGAGGAGTTATCACTAGATTGAAAAGGCCCCTGCGCATGCACGCTCGCTCCCAGTAGCATCACTGTCACCATCACATTGCACGCTCTCAGGTCTGCTTCTGCATCACCCCTATCATCGCTCCTGCGAGAGGAAATTAGAGAAAGCAAAATTGAAACTGAATCAATCCACATAGCTGCTAAAGGTAAAGGAGCTGTAAAGGACCTCTGATCCACCACCCAAGAATACACAGAGGCACTGTGGGGTGGGGTGGGATTTTATAGTGATAAAATAAAAATAAGAAGTTACCCTGACACAAGTCAACCTATAAAAAGATTTAAATTGATAAAATCTAAAACATTAAAAACAAATACCCTACCCCAAGCATCGTTATGCTCCAAGAAGCAAGATGTGTCAAAGACACCACAATGCACACTAGGTACATCGCTGTTGCTATTGATTTTACATGGAAAGTGCTCAAATACTACAGTGATAGGTGGCAGTATAAAACAATTAGAGACAGCAGCAGTACTTCACAGAAAGTGACTGCACAGCCTGCTATCCACAGCAGAGGGCTGCTGTGAGGCATTTTCAAGAGTGAACTTAATGTATTGGCAAGAGGACAAGTGATCTCCCAAACAAGAGAGCAGATCACAATTGGATTGACCTTACTTTAGTCATAGGAAGAATCTGAAATGCCGGTTCACTGACTTGAAAGCTGAAGGATGACAATACATTGGTGTCGCAGTCAGATGGCACATGACAAAGATTCATTGCCGAATTTGGTCCTCTGATTGGAAAATTAGCTTCCCTGGCCCAGGCACTGACGGGTAGTATGACGTGAACGCTGATTCATTGCCCCCCATTCACAGTTGACAAGCAAGATAAGGCCCTTAACTCCATCAAGCCAAGCACAGGGGCAGGCTATGATAACATCTTGCAGGAATTCCTCAAACACCTTGGACCTCAAGCACCTTGGGTCACAGTGGCTTGCTAACTTCTACATATGGTTCATTAATGAGAAGAAGTTACCGCGCACTTGGCATCAAGCAAAATTATTGCCATTCTTAAGCAAGGCAAGGACCCCTACAATATGTCAAGTTACCACCCAATACCCTTGCTTTCGGTGTGTTTCACGGTGTTTGAGCGTTTGATCCTCCAATGAATCGCTCCGGATTTGGATGATGTCTTGCAGGTTGAGCAGGCAGGGTTCAGGAAAGGATGCAGCGCGTGTGATCAAGTCCTGGTCTTGACCACCTTTATTCAAAACGGTTTTCAGCAAAACCTAAAGATAGGAGCCGTCTTCTTGGATTTGACCACCTCTTAAGACATGGTTTAACAGAGGTCTTTTGTTGAAACTCTCGAGTTGCTGCATGTTGGGTGGTCAAAGTAGTAGAGCTCTTTCTCCACAACAGGCAGTTTAGAAAGAGTACACATGGGTGACCGCTGTAGCTCTTGGAAGCTTCAGCTCAAAGACCTTCCTCAAGGCTAATTTCTTTCACTGATATTGTTCAATGTGTACATCAACGACCTGCCAACTACACTTTTGTGCAAGTTTATCTATGCCAATGACATCTGCTGCAGCTACCAAGCTCAGTTCTTCTCAGGAATTGCCGAGGTCTTGAATGATGATATGAACTCGGCAGACTATTGTAGTCGACAGCACCTGGAGAAGAGTTTTTCCAAGACAGTTTCTAATGTATTTCATTTGCATAATGCAAACGCAAGCCACGAGTTAAACATTTTCTTCAACAGCTAACAACTGCAGCATGATCCAAACCCGGTTTACCTCAGTGTGACATTGGATAGGTCATTATTGTACCACAACCACTTGGAGATGACGGCAGCTGAAGTCAGCACTCAAAACAATCTGCTCAGAAAATTGGCTGGCCCAACCTGGGGTGCAAGGTCCCGTATGCTTAGAATATCAGTCCTTGCCCTCTGCTATTCAACAGCAGAATACTGCGCGCCTGTCTGGTGTCGCTTGTCTCACACAAGGCTGGTCAATGTAGAGCTTAACAAAGCTATGCACACATTGTTTACCAGGGTTTTACGTTGCCATGGGCTTCCAATACTTAGTAACATAGCACCACCCCATATTCACCCTGAGAAGGCCTCTGTCAGCCTGCTGGCCAAGATCCATGAGAACAGGAACCTGCCTTTGTAACCAGACCTCTTCAGCCACCTCCAATTCGCCAGTCTTCTAGATGTCCTTTATGGTCATTTATGCCACCACAGGACATGACGGTGGAATCTGCTTTGCAAAATGAGTGGTCAGCAATGACTGTTAATCACTCTCTCGTCATTGACCCAACCATCTGTTCACCAGGTTTTTATCTGCCAACGCACCAGGGGTCATCTCTGAACCCATTTCAAATAGGACAGGGAAACTGTGCAGCTAATCTCTTTAAATGGGGTTTTTCTAATGACCCGCTGTGACCGGGGTCCTAGTGGGGAGCCAGCGGTGGTCACTCAATTAGGGTGAACTGCAAAGAATGAGGGGGCCAAACCCCCAAAAGATGGTGGGATATTCCAATACTTAGATTCATCAAGTCAGCATAAAACAGCTTCTTTATTACCGGACTGGTTACTCAGAAGTCCAAACACAGTTCCCTTAAAGTGATCCAGCCTCAGGCCTCCATCCAGGTACCCACGTCAAATATGATGAAAATTTCTGTAAAACTTATTTCATCATATAAAAGAAAAGGTTCTACCAATCCCAAAGAATCAGACACATTACCTCCCAAGTTATTGAATATTCCAGATCTTACCCAAATACATGCTACAGCCAGGAGCGCCGCCAGCTTTTTCAGCGCCCTAGGNAGTTCTGTCCATAGGCAGGCCCCTGCATGCCTTGCTGAGTCATAAGGTGTATCTGCCTTCTCTTAATGGGTCAGTTGTATAGCTGATGGGCCTTAATGGGCCATCAAGCAGGCTAGGCAGTGCTGATGCCAAACTGTCTGGGGGTGTCACCCAGAAGCATAGCACAAGTTTGAAATACAGACATACATACATATCTATAGCTCATAATACAAAGGTGATACAAACTTATNGTCTTAATGGGTCAGTTGTATAGCTGATGGGCCTTAATGGACCATCAAGCAGGCTAGGCAGTGCTGATGCCAAACTGTCTGGGGGTGTCACCCAGAAGCATAGCACAAGTTTGAAATACAGACATACATACATATCTATAGCTCATAATACAAAGGTGATACAAACTTATAAACAAGATTATCATATCTGGCAAATTATGACATCTTTGCAGATATCTTACATGGCATATCTGGCTGATTACTTTGTAGGTGTTACCCCAGGAGCAAACATTTGAAATCCAGGTATATTTGGAGTTGTATATAGTGGTCAGAGGGCTATAAATGGTGAGACCTCTGGGGATGTTGTTGTTTCGTTTCTTGCATTTGCTCAGGAAGTAGATGTCACTGTTCAGTTTTGCTTTTTTTTTCTTCACGTTGTGGAGTTTCCAGTTCAGATAGCAAAATCCTAGACCTGAAGAATAGCTCTGTGTAAGGTCAAAAGCTTCTCTCTGTCACCAACAGAAGGTGGTCAAATAAAAGATATTACCTCACCCACTTTGCCTCTCTAATATCCTGGAATCATAATGGCTACAATAGCACTGCATACATCAGACATGTCTGGAAAAAACTAGGGAAAAAAAATCAATCAACAAGATATAAAAATGGAGCACAATTGCATAAGATCATTTCAATACCAGGCAAAGGGTTAATGAGACTACANACAAGATATAAAATGGAGCACAATTGCATAAGATCATTTCAATACCAGGCAAAGGGTTAATGAGACTACATGAGTGTACAATCCTGGGTCTTGCATTACAAGGTGGATACTGAAAAATTGCAAGCAGTATATGTAGAGAAGCTCTCCCTTTTAAATAAGAAGAGACAGAAGTAGTTTGGGGGTATTGCAAAGATTATGGTAGGAGTTCCGCCCCACTAGGAAACTATTATAAGAGGAATTGACAGCTGTTTTGCAAGGCTGTATTTCTGGTCTCCTGATTGGAGGAAATAAAGGTGGGACGACTTCCTACATATGAGATCTGTCTCCTTCCCACCGCTGAACTTGGTCTCAGATTTCTCAACTTCATATGGATGATGCACAAGAGCTAAAGATCTCTATGCTTAAGTGAACAGTGTTTGAGATTAGAGATACTGTTTGCATTTAAACCATTTTAAAATCTATTATTGTAGCTAGTGGAACAACTTATATTTGTGAAATTTTTAAAATTTCCAAGTTGTTTCAAAGTGTTTCAAATAAAGCCATTTTAAATTCTTTTTAAGTCACAACGTTTTTCAATGTAAATTTTGACTCAATATTTTCCTTCAAAACTTTCAATTTGAAGAGGGGTTCTGTTATTTTTTTAAACACAAAGAAGCTTTGTTGTTCTAAAACATTTCAACCAGCTCTTATGCAGATAATAAATTCCTTTGCCTATGGACCATAAACCCTGTCAATACCCAAAACAAGGCACTAGCTATGTAACTTTTGATTTTGTTTTCTGTATACTGCATCTTCAAATTTTGGGAGATCAGCAGTCTGCTGGAGGCACCTGCCATCGTGTGTTCATTTCAGATGTATCCTGTCACAAGGACCCCACACGCTGCTTTCTTGTGAAGATTTCACGTTTGTTCTCGTGTTGTTTCCTCTTAATTTAAAATAAAATTCAGACAGAAAGATGTTCTTGGTTCCTGAGGGGGGAAAAAACCCAAACACACTGATTCTGTTATGCAGTTAAACTGCCAAATTCTTCTTTTAAGATCTCTGTACAATGAAGAAACATTTCTACAGCTTTTAGAGTGACTGATTTAAAAAGTGATTCAGTTAACTGTAACAAATTAGAGTTAAAACAGCTTTGCCTTGTATTTTGATTTACATGCTTCATCTGCAGTTACTCTGTTCCAAATGAGTCTTTGACAATGCCGTGATGCCGGGGAGTTGACTTTTCACGAAGCAGGCACCGCATGCTGGGCAGCTGAGAGTCACATGCAGATAACATGCTATGTCTTGCTCCTCCTGAGTTAAAAGCAGAACTGTTTTGTTTTATGCTTGCAATTGGTTGAAGGAGACGCCAATCATCTATGCAGCCTATAAAAACCATGACAGTTGGATAGTTTACCAGTGTGACAGGTCTCAACTGGGCATTTTGGATAAACAAAACTGTTTAAAGACCCCATAATAAATTAAAGCTTGCACAGAAAACAACCCACACCCCTTTGTTATAATAGTTTTAGGACTCCTTTGGATACTGTTACTGTGCGGTTCACTCAAACACTACAAGTCATTGCATGGAGGCACTGGGAATCCTTTAGTGTGAGAGAGAGATTTACAGTTCCTCACTTGGCACCTGGATGCCACAGGCCTGCAAATACTGCATGGCTGAGATCCTGATTTTAAAACTACACTTGAGCAGGCAGCATGCTCCAAGCTTTTCCTGTGCCAAATGTTTGTACTTAATCGCAAATGCCATCCACATTTGAAAAGCCCTAGTACTGTGGCTATCGCCAGCGAATACAGCTTATTTGAGTGGCTATACTAGTTGCAGTAAAATTCACATTTAAAACTTTTGAGCAATTAATATGCACATTAGGCTCCAGTATTACATTTCTAAGAGCCGAGAAAGGTCGACAGATGTCCTGCACGTTTAAAAACAAATACCTCAAAAATTACCTTCGCTCTTCATAGTGGCATATGATGGGTGTGGCGTTGAGTATCTGACAGTTGTTGGAATACTGAGCTGTCCTAAGATTCCCTAAGACTTTCAAAAGTGACCAGGATGCAAAAGAGTATTTGGTATCCCAGACTGCCCCTTTGAAAGATACACATACAAACCGTAGAGTTTACAAAAAGTTTACTCTTCATATGCATTTGGGCCTCGATTCAGCAGGGCACGTAAGTACATACATAACTTTAGACATGCAAGCAGTCCCATTCAAGGCATTGGGACTATATAGCTACAAACGCTGGCTTATTTACTTTGCTACTCAAAACCCACAGTAGAACTGTTCAAATCATCACTGGCCACTCGCAGCTGAACTGAAGCTTCCCAGGGTCCCAGGCACAGTCTCACATGAGTCCCTGACCCCCAACCCCAGCAGTAGATGATCCCTGTTCCTTGAGGACAGCAGCAGGACTTTCTTCCACCCTTGTCCACCCGAGCAGGGAGCTTGGCTTGCTCAGGTGATGGGTGCAAGGAAGCTTCATCCCTGGCTCTAGTGGCTGCTACCCCTCTCGCCTCTAAAGGCTGGCTGCAGACTCAGGCAGATGTCACTGCATCTGATACATTCAGTTAACGTTGTCATGAGGACTAAAAACACTAAGAAAACAGGACAGATTCTGACATCACTGCAGGACACTCAGCTGTGGCTCTAGGCATGTGCTTCGGTTCTACTTGATTTTGCAATGAAAGAGTTAATTTTGCCTGATTTTAAACCCACAAATTTAAATCAACCTAGGTTCATGTGAATCTGGGCCCATCTTCCCCCCACTGTGAAGGGCCTGTCCATCGGCCTAAAGCAGTTACAATACCTGAAGCCAAGAAAGTTTGGTTTCATGTGCTGAGAATATTCTTCACACAGCTAAAGTTACATAGGAATAAGTTTGGGATTTATTTAGGGCCTAATCCTGCCAGGGGTTAGCCCCCTCCACTCTTAATGAATTTACTGGGAGTTGAGGGGGCCCAGCCTCTCCCAGGAGGTGCTCAGCTGATTGCAGGATCAGGCTTTTAAAGAGGAGGCTATAAAAGTGTGATAAATAGAATGCATACAGTTCTAAAAGGTACTGAGGCAGCTGATAGCAAGAAAGTGTTCAAAGAGGCATAATGAGCTCAAAACCCAAGAGGTCACACAAAGTAAATCCATGGAAAGATTGGCCAGCAAAGGAGTTGAGGGAAAGCTTATTTGCACAGAGAATAATTGATGCATGGAAACAGACTCTTTTCACCAAAGCGTTCAACAAACTGCAGCTTCAAATGGGAATGTATCTCGAAAAAGGTTAGGAGGAAATAAACCCATCAGTGTCTGTACATTAGCAGAGAGCAGGACAGGTGAACTGGTGGAAATGGGACCCATGGTTTCTTTCATTCCAAAAAACTGTTAAACAAGTAATCACAAAAGCATCCTGCCTGTGGCATAGAATGCCATTTGCATTTGCTTCTACTTACAGATCAGAGTGGGTGAGTTACAGAGAGTCACCTTTGATTCAAACACCAATGCCCAAGAATGTTGCAAGGGAAGTGTTTGTTCAAGAAATGTCCATCCTCACCTTTGATTTATTTTCATCCTGCTCTTTTTATCTTGATATTTCTGGGACTATTAGAATACAATGCAAGAGACAATTGACAGTGATACCTGGTATTAAAAAAAAAAAAAAAGTTTCATTAAACATATAAAATAGGGCCCATATCCTCAAATTATTTCGAACCTCTTTGCCATCTAAGCAGAGAAAGGTTTTTGTCCCTCTAAGCAGTGCTACATTCCTACTGGTGGTATCAGATGAATTTGGTAGTAATTGACCCATCACAATTCATTTATGTAAAGGTTTTATCCCCAACCTTTTTGGCTGAAAGATAAAAGAATTTTAAATATTTTACCCCCCCTGACCTGCAGATGGAAAAAAAATAAAAATCAGTTTTCATCTTTTGATAGCACCATCAAGAAAGGGCTGGAAGAGGGCAGGTGAAGGGTTATGGAGTCCAGAAGAATGAGCAGATAATGGGATTGTACAGTCTGATCCACTACTGCAGCCTCTCCCTCACAATGTCATTTACTAAGCTTCGGAAGGATAGGTGCATATAATTAGAAACATCCATTAATTAACAATTTTTTATTTACCATCAGCAGACATGTGAATGACAAAGTTCCCTTCAACTATTTTAAAAACACATCTTCAGTGGAAATCAGTTACCTCCACCTTGCCATGGAGAGTCCCTGTGATTAGATTTCAAGTGAGAGGCTCTTTTATTTTAATGTTTACTGTAAGCAGCAGCAATGATTATTAGTCTCTAAAACAGGGTTTGTGGAGGAGGGAAGATGGAAAAGAAAATTCTCCAACGTGAGCTGCTTACTGCTTTTTATCAGATACATTATAAAAACACTGAAGAAAAATAATCCTTTGGAGAAATGTAATATTCATATAGCTTCCCATGATCTGTGACTCACTTCTAGAAAAGCCTAATTTGTTGCTGCTAAGTTGCAAGCAAATAAATAAGCTACATGGGTAATATTTTGTCTAAGTAGATGAAGGTTCATATCTCTGAGGGGTTTTTGTTTTGTTTTTTTTGTATGTAGTTATCTAGCTGATAGCACAAAGGCCACGAAAATGTTGCCCAAGTATGGTCCCAGAATTCCCCCCCAAAATTAGCCTGCCTTCATTGCTACTCTGGTATAAAGAGTCCATGTGTAGGAAAAATGTTGTAGATAACCACCCAAAAAAAATTTGTGGACATGAGCAAGAGGGTGACAGCATCATAGAACATAACAGTGGACAATGAAGTCAGGCAAAGGATATAGAACATTCCCTGTGAAATATCTAGTTCAATGGGTTTTAAATGAATTTGCTTTGAGTTTATGTCTCACATTTGTTACTATGAACATTCTAGCAATTGTATTATTGGCAGCAATGTTCACTCAGTGAATTTTAAGCAAATATTGCAGCATCAATATGAAAAAATAAATTTTGAATTTGTATCTGCAAACATTTGTATGGGAAATGAGATACTCAGAGTTAAACTCCTCCAAGTCAGGGAGTGGAAATATACCATCCTTGTATCTAGGTCCTTATGGTTTATCACTAAATATCTGGGAGACACTCAGGTACTACAAATGGATATAACAATAATAGTTTCTCTCTCTCTCTGTGTTCTCAATCGATAAGAAAAATCACTTGATTAGGTTATAGCATTTTTGGTTTACTTGTTTGTGTGAGTATGTGTGTTGTGTGAAGAAACTGGACAGTAGAATCTCTCCTTCTGCTGACATCTCCACCCCCTCCAGAGGTGCAAACAAATAAAGCTTTCCTTCCCCTTTGGGTGAAAATGGAGACCCAATTGCCTCCCATTTTCACACCCCTAGCCATAATCCAAGGGGAACACACTGGCTATCAGTTGAATATCACATTATATAGTGCAAGGAGGTGGGAGGGAAGTAGAGAGCACAAGGGATGTTCCCATATGGCTACCTGCGCACGCGCGCGCACACACACACACGCTGGCTATCCCTCTTCTTGGGGTCATGCAAACCTTGCAGATACATGTATTCTCTTGTTCCCATTCTCCTACCCATGCCACAAGATGGTATAACATCACTTCACCATAGGACGAGAAGCAAGCACCCACTGACACCACAGAACTACCATAATTGGGGAGCTCCTCCCTCCTGCACGGAGTTATTTTAATCACCATGCTCTTGGATTCTTTAGCTGGCTATTCTCACAAGGAAACAGTGGTTGATAATTTCTCCCCTTTTGAGAAACTGAGGTGGAGATGAGAACCAACTGACCAAGAGTCATTCTGAGTAAGACAGAGGTGATGTCGATTGTGGGAAGCAGCCAGAAGATATGGTGAGGACAACCTCTGCCCTTTCAATTGTGGATGTGCATCCATCTTTTGGTTTTTTTGAGTTAATAATTTAGGGGGTCTGATTAGATTCCCATCTGCTACTACATGATCAGGTGGTAGTAACAGGTCCCCCCACCCCTTTTATGTATGGGCAGGAGGTTGTGAGCTTCTCTCTGAAGCAGATGTTGTAACTGTCATCCATGTATTTGTTGCCTCCAGATTAGATTAGACCTGCTCGTTAAGTGGTATCTCTCACTACAAGCAGATTACAATGGTGCTCCGTGCTCTGCACTGGCTGTCTACTGGCTTCAAGATAGATTTTAAGGTGTTGGGTCTAGACATACAAAGCTCCAACTGACCTATGACCTATCTATTGGACACCCCCATTTGTCGTCCCCCCCCCCAAGCCACACCACCCCAGTTGCAGTCAATTGGAGCCCACTTACTATAAAGTACAGGAGGGTGGAGGCTGCTACCATGCATTCTCCACACGAGGGGCACCTTGGTTTTGGAACTCATTGCTTCCCCAAACGCCAGTTTGAAAGTCTGAATTAGCTGACTTTTAGGATACAGTGCAAAGCCCATCTATTTCTCTGGCTTAATATAGGAGAGAAAGTTATGACGGTGGTGAATGGTGGGACAGAATATGGTGAGCAATTTACTAGTGTCTCCTAATTGTCCGTTACTGGCTATTGTGGGATTCAATTCTAATAACTGAGCATTTTAAAATTAGAAAGACAAGGTGGGTGAGGTAAAATCTTTTATTGGATGAATTTCTGTTGAGAGACAAGCGTTTGAGTTTAGACAGAGCTCTTCTTCAGCTCTTACAGTCATCTAGAGCTATTCATTTTATATAAAACTGAAACTAGTATTTTTGAGTGTAGTACATTTTGACCAAACTTTTTTGTGACAAGGATTCTCAGCTTCTCTCTCCATTAATAGTTTGAGTTCTTGGTCTGTGGGGGGAAAAGTAATACTTCACACTTCCTAGAGCGTGACTGTCCTTCTTCAGCAACAGCCTCTGTCTGTAGCCCTCTACCTGGCTTTATAAGCCCCACCTGTTTGACAGGTGGGCCTGCTGCAATCACTAAGTTCTCTGCTCCATGGCACCTCCTCCAGGTGCAGCCTGGGCAGTTAATTGGCCTACCCAGCCACCTTACCCCAATCAGTCCTGTGTGGGGTGGACACCCCATCACAGCCACCAAAAGGCATACATTTGGTCTAGTAACCCGCTCTCTACCAAATTTTAATTTGCGTAGGTACTAAGGCTGTAATAAGAAAAAGTTACAAACATGTTTGACAGCGGGTGTGAAAGATGGTACCTCCCAACAGCAGAGTAACCCCTAGAACATCATGCTGTGACGGTGGTTGAGCACTGGCTCAGACTGTTATTCAATAAATCAACACCTCTAAGGTTCAACAGATTTTCCTTTGAGATTTCTATCCAAGAACGGACAGCGTTCAACCCCACTTAAGCTTAAGGAGATCTGAGGAGATTGTTACCCAAAATGGCATGGCTGCAGCGCTAACTTGATTTTGATGGGGAAAGTATAGATCAAAGAACCATTCCCCTTTATTTGTCTTTCTATATTTCATGTGTCCAGCCACAGGAAAGTTATTTTTGTGGGTAAAAGCTCCTGAGGTGGTTAATGCATGTGAAAGCAAGAACGTTTAGATCAGGTCCCTAGGTTGCTGTCAAATTCATACTTTGATTAAATATAATAAACTGAAGAAGCAGATAATAAAATGTTTCTCCCCCAGTCTCTGCCATCTAATAAAGGTGGCTTGATTTGTTTATTGCATAAATCATTACTTTGTTCCCCTGGGTAGTATTTTGGCCATGGGAGATAATGATATTCTAAATTAATGGCAAAAAGTCTTGCATGACTAAAATACCTATTACACCAGCTATCCAGCTTCAAGAAAATTGCATATTGTGAAGGGATGCAGGCATGTCAGTACTTGTTAAAGTGTGAAAATTAACGTGTTTAAACTTCATTTACTGTACACGCAGTTTGCTTCATTCTTCCAGAGCCCATTAACAGACAATAGATTTTAATTAATATCTTTAATATCTTGTTGCAAAGGAAGCAGAATATACCAACATCCCTGCAGAAAAAAACCACAGCTGTGAAATAGTATGAAAAGAAAGTGAAGAGGTCCCCAGGGACTCAAACTTTATGGAAAAATCCTATATAAAATGGTAGCCTACTGAATTTCCAAACCATCTGCAGAATTCCATAGTAGCAATATTATCTAATTATTCTATTATTTTATTGTAATTTCTATAGAGCCATATAACTGAAGTTTCATCCTTAAATATTGGTATTACAGCAGTATCTAGAGGCCTTAACTGAGAGCAGGGCCTCATTGTGCTACAAGTGGTATATACACATAGTAAGTGTGGGTCCCTACCTTGAAGAGCTTATAATCTAAACAGACAAGTCAAGCATAAGGTAGGAGGGAAAGCGACACACAGTAGAGAAGGACTGTTCCAAGATCATAGACCACACAGGGAATAGAACCCAAGTACCCTAACTCCCACTCCAATGCCCTTTTCACTGCCTTATTAAACTCTAGGATTTTTCTGTAAGGGAAGGAAAGGCAGTGTGAAGAAGCTAAAAATAATAAATAGTGCATGATGGGAAAAGTGTGCATGCACACATGCCCTCACACGTTGCTGCCTAGAAACTCCAATCACAAATAGTGCATTTCACTACTGTATTAATAAAATATGCACTTACCAGGTAGGGTGACCAGATGTCCTGATTTTATAGGGACAGTTCTGATATTCAGGGCTTTTTCCTAAGTAGGCGCCTATTTTACACACACACACACACACACACACAGTCCTGATTTTTCATATTTGCTAGCTGGCTACCCTATTACCTGAACACTTCAAAAGCACTTTGCAAACATTAGGCAAACTTCACACTATGAGATAACATATCTGTACTTATTTAACAGAGAAATGAACTGAAGCAGAGAGATTATGGGATTTACCAAAGGCCACACAATGAGTCAGTGGCAGAGTCAATAGTAAACCCCAGGAAATGAGTTCCCACTTCCTCTAACCAGTAGACCTAATTGCCTCAAAATGGGAAATCACTTTCTATGGTTGGAATTTTCCAGCTTAAACCGTGAAGCAGCCCAAAATGAAGTTACCAAGGGCCCGTTTTCAACTACTTGCAAACCAAATGAAAAGAGCAGAAAAATCGTTTTCATTATTGCAGAAGATATCTAGGTTGAGTGAAGCAGAACACCAGTAGGATATTAGGTGACTTAAGGTAATTTGGTCCTAATCACCAAATTATTCTTCTTAAAGTAGGAGGAACACACGGAGGATATTTCCATTTTAAATATTGTATTACTTGGTGGAATTTTGAAGCTTATTGACTGTTAATGTAGCATTAAAACAAACATTGATGCATCAGATTAACAGCAACACAGTAATCCTTTTTGTTTTAAAGGCTCACTATCATTAATGCATATAATACTCCTCCCAACACTGGCTTTTTTGTCCCCTTTGTAATGCTAATTAGCAATGCCAGTTTTTGAATTGTGACTCTTGCCTTTAACTAGAAGCTGACAGCCGAGGTAGTGGCTTTGCTATGGTAAAATAGCAAGTTGAGGTTGAGTTCCTCAAGTCATAGACCTTTTTATTCAGCCAATAACTGGATAGATCTAGACCAGGGGTTCTCAACCCCACAACATGCTATAAAAACTCCACAGCCCCCAAGCTGTACCACAACAATTGTTTTTCTCTATATAAAAGCCAGGGCCAGCGTTGGGGGGTATCAAGGGCAACTGCCCGGGGTGGCAGGGCCCCACACCAAAGGGGGTACCACAAAGCTAAGTTGCTCAGGCTTTGGCTTCAGCCTTGGGTGGTGGGGTTCAGTGCCCCGGGCTGCAGTTCCGTGTGGCGGGATTTCGGCTTTCTGCCCTGGGCTCTAGTGAGTCTAACAACGGCCATGCTTGGCAGACCCCTTGAAACCTGCTTGCGGCCACCCAGGGGGCCCCAGACCCCTGGTTGAGAACCACTGATCTAGACTAAGTTGGGACCCAGATTATAAACAAACACATACAGGTCACCGAGAAGTAGGAAATACTGGGAGTACACCTCTACCCCAATATAACGCGACCCGATATATCACAAATTCGGATATAACGCGGTAAAGCCGTGTTCCGGGGGGGCGGGGCTGCGCACTCCGGTGGATCAAAGCAAGTTCGATATAACGCGGTTTCACCTATAACGCGGTAAGATTTTTTGGCTCCCGAGGACAGCGTTATATCGGGGTAGAGGTGTATATATAGAAACAAACTCTTCCTTTTCTTACCTTGTGTGAACTTCAATGCCTTGAGGTTTATTATGGCAAAATTAAGTTGTGATTCTAGTTCAACTTACCATCACAATGTTTAAACAAGATTTCTTACAGTTATGTACTTTCTATATCTATGAAATATATTGTACCAGCTATGCTTTTCCACATCATTCTCTCAATCTGCATACACACGGAAGCAATATTCCATGCACTAAAAACACATTTGTAATGCACCTTTGATCACCTGCATTCAGCCGAATATCCAATCCATCTCCTCTCCCCAATACTTAAACACTTCAACCCCCAAGCTGCTGAAAACAGTTGAAAGATAGAGACAGAAAAGAAAGTCAGCTTGCCACTGAAATGTTGTTTCTTCCTTTTCCTAAAACATTGAGAATCCCCCTCAAAAAATAAATCACTCTTGTCCAAAACCCAAGGATGGGCAAAACTCCATTCTAGGCTAGTGACAGCTTTTGTATACATATATGTCATGACTATGACTATGTGATGTCTATTATCTTGTATGTGTGCAAGGCTTGAAATAGGAGTAACAGCCATTGGAAAGAGGAGATTTCCATCATCCCAATAGGACACACAGCACTTGCTTCTTCCTCCAAAAGTGCCCGAGACAATACTTTAAAATAACTTTGAGCTAATTAAATGTTTTTAGGCCATTTTTAGAACCCTAAACAGTTAACACTTGACACCTCAGGAAGAAAAGTACAAGAAATAGTTGTATCTAATGTATATTTATGTATTTATATATAGCTGTATATAATTTAGATACAGAGACACAAAATGGAATTAGCAGCAATGGAATTTGGAATGCTCCTCCGTCATTTACCTATTGTGATGGTACTCTCCTGTCTTTCCTTGATGTTATTTTAACTTGATCTCATTTTATAGTAAGAGTATGTGTTATCCACTTAATATTTTCTCATGCAAAAGTTCTTGCACAAAGACTCAGTCTGCATTTTAACTGCAGAATTCTGCCTATGTACATTATCAAAATCTCCTTTTCAGCAGATTTTTGCTCATCATGCTTCATGTGGCTCGTACGATACCTAGCAAATAAATACCTTCATGTTAGTTCAATAAAATAATTGCATTTTTTAAAACAAGTCTGCAAAACTAACCCCTCATAGTGACAGAATTCTATTTAGTAGTGGCGAGAAAAAACAACAGACTAAGCCAACAATGAGGTAAACAGGAAATGAAGATAAAGCTACCCTCTTGCTAAAGAAGTTAGTAGAATGCAATTTTATTCAAACAGAAAGGAATGTTTCATCACCCTAGTTAACTGAATTTACATTTACCTTTTGTAAGACTTATGTTTTCCCTAGCTACTCAATTTAGTTCACTAGATGTGAGATAACTGAACTCTTGATTCCTTAAAAATCTTTTTTATGGAAACATACAGGACTATCTTCAGGGATTTCAATGATTTATTCTTTGTGCTTTTAATCTGTCTTTTCTTAGCTAGGTTTGGTTCAAAGAAGGCTGCAAAAAAGGTTTATGCCAATTTAGCAAGAGGAGAAAATGAGTTACTACCAGTTGCATCAAGAGAGACTATAATAGCTCCACATGAACTTCTGCGAGATCAGAGGCAAGTGCTACACTGTTGATCAAATAAGATCTGAGCTTTTCATATCCACTCAGAGGTGCTAGCTCTAGCTACACCTATCTTTTATACAACACTTAAAATAAATAAATAGAAGTGTGTGTGCTGCTTATTAAGATTTCAGAGTTGATGTGTTGGATGGGAAGATTACAAGTCATGAAAGAGAAACAAGAGTAATAAATCAAAGTGAGGAACTAGATTTTTTTTTAAATTCTTAACAAATGAAAGTTTCACTTCATGTGTTTAGTTAGAGTGGCCTGTCTAAGGGATGTTGGTTTCATCAAGATGATGGAAGGTAATCACTCCTGCATGACAGTCACCTGATAATTGCAACAATCTATGTAACAAAATATAGGCGATCAGAAAATTACAAAACGTAATTCTCAAAAATGAGACCAACGGGTGGTCAATCCTGAATGCCTATTGATGTACAGCTATATAGCCAAGCATTTTGAAACAGGATAGATAAAAGTGAGTATTTATTTAAATTAAACAGTTTTACTTAAAAAAAATATAATGTATTTAAAATACAATGTTAAATTACTACAACATACCGTATATACTCGTTCAGAAGCCGAATATTTTTGGTAAAAAAGTGACACATCAAAGAGCGGGGGTCACTTTATAAACGGGTTTACACCAAAATTTGATGATTTTAAACTCTATGGAATCATTGAATTGAATATCTAATGCATTGTCGTTTTGTTTACCTGGAGCGTCTGCAGGCATGGAGCCCCTCAGCTCCCTGTGGCCGTGGTCTGCAGCCATATTCAATTCAATGAACTATTTAAATTTCTATATTGGGAAAAATACCTAGCAAAAGTTGCAAACAAATGACTAAATAAATCCATTGCTTTAGATATTCCATATTCAACTTACAGATGCAATGCACTCTGTAAGCATTCAATATATTTGTATTTGTGTCATGGAACCAGCCACCATCAAAATCCGCAATACATTCTAATTATTTCATATAAATTAAAATGCATCGTTGAACCAGTAGCTGAATGAATTATCAGGTCAAGCAGCTAATATATCGTTAAATTTTATGGTTAATTCAAAATTATTATAGATCATAAATATTCATGATTAAACTGTGCCAGTTAATTTTCAAGCATAAGCATGGATACAAACAATACAAAATCTGAGTATTTATGGACAAACACCTACATGATTACACTGGCATTGTTGGGACCATTCAGGTAAACAGTATGTGATGAGATTGGCTTTACAAAAATGAGACCATGAAATTTTTTATTTTTTTTTAAAAAGGACCTTACCACATATGTATTTATTTAGATTTAATGTAGAAAAAGATACCTTTACATAAGGCATGTGTCCCCTAACAATAATTAAATTCAGCGTATGGAGGAACACCACACACCAGCAAAACACTGAGGAAAAAACCAAAAACCACACATCAGAAAACATACTCCCCGTCCAAATCCCTTTACCGTCAGCTCTCCCCAGAATCTCTGACATAAATATGGCTTTTGCATTGTGCCCAGAAGGTTAAACTTGGCCTATTTGGGACAATGCGGGGGGAGCTGCAGAAGCCTCACAAAACACCCTGACCATAGCCTTTTATAGTGAGTTGGTGGTGGGGCAATTTAATTTGAATGCCTCTGCTGACCGCAACAATGGTAGTATGGCATGGTCAAAAAGGCTCTCTTAGGTAGGTATTAAGGCTTTGATTTGATAAGAGGTCCAAAGGAGTTAGGTACCCAGTTACTGTAGACTTTCAACAAAAGTTGAACAACTATTTTCCTTGATCCCATTTGAAAACCCAGTCTAAAGATCTGGCTCAAAGTCAGGTCAAACTAATGCATGAGTTTGAGTTAAGTGTGAGAGACTAGTTCTGAACAGTGTTTTATCTCCCATATTTATATGGTCAATATCTTTTGTACAAAGTGTTTGTAGACCACATAAGGGCAGAAAAACATCTCACCTACTGACATGCAGCCACAACAGATCATAACAATAAATAATAATCAGAATAAACATTATCAGCCATAAACATTTATGCTTAATTCTTAGGTTGAAAAGTTTAAAAAAGTCAGTAAGTTGAAATGTAATTGCTCTCTCTCACTCAAGTTATTTCCTACCAAAATTAATCTCTAGATTTATTTATTTTTTAACACTTACTTAAAATTCTACTCTTTTCAGCATCTGGCAGACTGCAGACATTGGGTCTAATTTAATCAGAAGAGCACAACTCAGCTTCAGGCCAAGATGGCACTTGGTGGGGGAAGCTGAGAGCTTTCACACGTTTGTTTAAAAAAAAAAAAAAAAGTACATCTGTTCCATTCTGCCCTTGAACTTTAAATCTTTCCCAATATTATTCAGGGTTGCATCTGCAAAGTGATGGCTCCTCCGAGCATATAGAAATGACAGTTTACACAGAAGTAACACAGGGGTTAATTGGAGTATAGGATTCTTAACTGTGCATCCCAGATACATTTCCCTTCTTAAAAATTTGTCAGTGCTGTAACTGGCAAAAGATATTCTTTAAAAAGTGTCCTTCATGTCAAACACACGGCTTGGGTAAGTTCTAATTTAATTAATCATAACTTCAGAGACCAACCATCAAGAATAGTAGCTTTTGAGGACTGCCCTTCTGCATTAGTTCAGAAGGCTGTTATTGGCTAGACTGTTGTCTTCAGTCTTGACTTATATGTATCACATCGCTGAGCTACACAATTCAGCCTTCGGGATAACTTTGTGGAAAGCTCTCTCTGCCTTTCTTTTTTGATGCACAAATCTACAGCATGTCACAGATGCCTTGTCTACAGGAAGCTTTTCATTTATAAATTCTACAACAATCTGACTACACTGCAAATGGCTCTTCAAAAACTGAAAAAGTTTNATGTAATGTAGCGCCATTGAAGTCAACGGCGTTAAACTGGTCTGATGTAAAAATTGGGCCCTTGGCTGTCTATAAGCCCACAAAAAATACCTGGCTTGCACACTGAATTGTAATAACGACACACAATTTAGGCACACACTTGAGAACTGGAAAATCATGCCCTGAATGTAGTGTTAGGATTCACTGCTTAGGGCACGTATCAATAGAAATGGTCTAATAATTTGCTTTTAAAAGTCACTTTTTCCTTTGTACGTTGTGTTTTTAATGCAACAATTCCTACACTTCTTCAACCTATTCCAGATGGCATTCTGCACTTCTACGGCTCCTTATAAGGACATCAAAGTATTCCAACATTAAATGAGTCTTACCTGTGAAAACCTCAGGGTTCAGTTGCAAAACAAAACCCTCACAAGCAGCTCCTTTCTATTCCCCATTTTGACCATAAGGCCAAGTTTCCTATGAGAGTCTAGTGAGTTTTCAATGGGTCAGTTCTTGGGTTTACAATTTAAGACACCTAAAGGGCCAGAGTTTCAGAAAGTGCTGAGCTCCTACCCGTCCTCTGAACATTATCTCCTTTAAGTGGCCTCAATATGGACATCAGAAAATGGAGGCATCCAGAATCATTAGTAATTTTTGAAAATCTTGGCCTACATGGTTACAGGGGTTGGGGGGATACCAAACAGGCAGAAGGACAGATCTTCCCAGCTGTACAAATAAATGGCACACATTCACTGAATTTGTGTGATCACAAATGTGGACAGAAATTCAAACCAGGGCTGATTTAGTCGTCAGTCTTAAAATATGAATACGTCTACTAGCAACACACTTAAGTCGTCGTTGAATAATACTGTACTCATTTTACAAGCAGATAGTTTGAGACACAGAAGTGATTTAACTGAGATCACACAGAGTTAAAATGGGCAAAAATAAAGCCCAGGAAAATGGACGCCCTTTGTGAAATCCCATTGATTTCAACAGTAAAACTTCCTTTGACTACAACAGAGGTAGCATTTCACACCCAGACCTTTGCTCTAACCAGTAGAGCACCATTACCTAAACTGTCCAACCCTCTCCCCCCCCCCC